>APFE031105102.1:398029-540030 GCA_000404065.3 Pinus taeda
TCCCGGAGCAGTTAAGAATTCCAAAGACATGCACTCATATATGAAAGAAACAGGGTAAACCAGATCATTTAAGAATACAAGCTCATAACTGTTTCTGAAGAAAACATCGAAAAGTACAGAAATTGAACTTAAGGTGTAATGAAACAAATCTTAAGCTATTCATTTTTCCTGCAACTTAGAAAGGCAGAAAGGTGATAAAAACATAAAATAAACAGGGGATAAAAACACTTATTAGATCGTGCAGAGACACAGGAATTCCATGATCATTCCTTGGCCAAGAGAAAACAGCAAGTTGTTTCACAATCCATGCTTTCAGCAATCTTTGATTATGGAAAAATATGACAGTTACAGTGCGAGTCTTTACTCAGATAAAATGCTGGAAAGAAAACTGACCAACAACTACTACTACCAACCAACCAACCCTTCAAAATATCGCTTAGGGTGGTATTTATGAACAAAATATCGGAAAGACATCATTACAATTGACCTTGATAGGTCTGCTTAGAGCTCTTCAAAAATCTAAATGCTGCTGGAATTAAATGCAAGTAAATCTTTTTGGATGCGCTGGGGGCAGCTGGATCGGAACAGGTGACAAGGTGGCCCTTGGGGACCAGATGCGGTGCTGCTGGAGTGAATGTGCTTCGGAGCTACAGTTCGGCTTTGGTGCAAATTGAATGTGCAATTATTATGATTTGAGAGCTTCAAGTAGTTTCGCTCTCCTTCGGTGAATTTGCTGGAAGATATTCAATTTTCTCTTGCTTTGGGCCGCTGCTCAAGATATTCTATGATACACTTTGCCGCTACATTGATGATTTCCGCCATCGACTGATACTCTTTGACACGGTTGATGCCTGCTGATTTGATCTGATACACTTTAAACTTTGTGAATGATCTGCTGCTGTCTTCAAACCGGATCCTTTGGCACGATTGGGCGATTTTCGGGCTCTTTTGGCACGCAGTGGGCTCGACAATCAGAAGATTCCCTGAAGATTCCTTGAAATGGCCTATTTCCCGTAGCGATGCGCGAATAGTGCTTCGTGCTATTCGCGCATCGGAAATTGCCTCTGTTTCTTGATCTGGAGCTCCAAAGTGCGATTTTTCTTACTGCGCGAAGCTTTTTCGGCTTTTCTGGCTGCTGATGTAAGCACTACATCGGCTGTAGGGCGGATGACGTCAGCTGTGAGTCCCTGGTACAGCGCGACGTGGTGAGGTACTGGATGAACTGTGGTGAAGAGACTCCGATGCGATATCGCGATATCGCGTCGGCGGGGAAAGAGGGGGATCATTGGGTTGGGCATTTGGCGCTTGCGACTGCCGATATGTGATATCGTGATATCACATCGGTGGAGACGGAGAGGTGAATGGATTGGACACTCAGCATTTGTGATCGCCGATTTCGCAATATCGCATCGGCGGGGGACGGATGGGCAATGTTTTGCATGAATGTGAGAGTGCGAGGTTGTGACGTGAAAACGACTTTGAGGAGAAAAGGTAAGTAAGTGAGTGTGAAGGCTTTTGAGGTTTCGGAAGGGGTCCGGCTACCTCGGGGAAACTTTATACTTTGGAAGGAGTCCATAGTATCTGGAAGGTGGTTTTGGAGGTGGGGGTTCTTGCTTCGTTTCTGATAAACTGAAAAATTCCCGGGAATTGCTATGGTTATTTTTCAACCAGGGGGAGGGATATTACATAGGGGGAATTTTACTTAATATTAATAAGGGGATGGGAAGAATAGGAAGCTAAATAATAATGTTAGTGGTTGATATGGAGGTGGTAAGAAAGCGCCAAGTTCGGGAGAACTTAGGTTGTTACAGGGGGTAGGACCATACTTCGAGAGAAGATATGGAACAACTTTTGAGTAAAGCAGATCTTTACTCAAGCCAGTGTTTATGGAGATGAGGAACTTAAGAGGTGTCAAGCAGATCTTGACCTCTTTTGGGGATGTTAGTTAATGATTGGAAAAACCGAGAAGGGGAGTCAGTTATACCTCATTTGAGCCTTTTTGCTTACAAATCTTTGCTGATTATGTTCTGCATGATGTGACACCTGAAAACTTGGAACTGGTCAGCAATTCAACACCCTCAGAACTACCTACCCAGCCTACCTGCCTAGCATTTTTTCTTCTTTTATTTGGGGGTGCACTTAGACTTGCAAACCCATCATACATTTTTCTTTTAATGCTTTCCTATCTACACACTACCCTTATTTCTTCCAGAGCCCAGATTAAGCTGTTGGACTCTTCTGCTTCTCTACCTATCTAAGAATCTGCCAAGATTAAACTATTTGGACAGATTTACAATCTCTATATTCTAAAACATGAAATTTAAACCTAGGGAGACCAAGATTAAACTGTTTGGACCTCCCTTTATCTAAAGTAGCGATACCAGGATAACTTTACAGAATTTGAAGGAAATTGAATGAACTTGAAGTAACCTTCTTCATATGGAGACTGTTTGAGCAAATATGGAGCATTGCAGCAGGCACAGTACGACATATTTGGCCTGTGAAATGCCAATCATGAAAAATGCATACCTGCTGCAGCAGGAGCTAACATGTTCTTTTTCTCTGCTTCAAATCCATTAAATAAAATCATCAAAAAATTTACAGCCACTATTTATTTTTAATGGTATTGCGGTCCACTCCTTTATAGAAAATCTAGTTGACTCATTTTCTCCCATTCATATTTTGTAGAAAAATTTATATGAAACGATGACATCTTAAATTTATTAGATGAGGTCTAAAACTGGGATACTCATAGTTTGATACCAGCCCATCCATATTTGGAAAGGATCCCATTCATTTGTGAACTCTTTTCTTACAAACACCTTCAAAAATATTCTCAAATATTCAAAGATGTACTTATTATGTCACTTTTTTGAATTTTGAAAGATGTTGTAATGATGCAAATGAGATGCATTCTACCAACCTTGGAATATATATTTTAACTTCCTAATGAGTACATTTTGTAGGTGATAATCACTATTCTTTGGATCTGTATTTCTTTAGCCCACTCTTTTAGGACATTCTAGGGATTTCTCTCCCCCAAAAATGGTGCTACTCTAACATTGTCATTAACTAAATTCTTCATGGCTTTCATGAGTAGCTACCTCTAAGGCCATGCTAACTTCACTTTGTCATTGACATCATTGGTTGTTCCTTTTTATTTCTCTTCCACACTTTAGTGGACTGCTTTATTTTGTATGTATCTACTTCATTGTTCAACCTGTTTAGAGTTTCTTCCATCTTTTGTCTAGAACTATTTAGAATATATGGCATCTTGCAATCTTTGGATTTGTGACCAAGGTTATTACACACATAACATATTGTTTGGCAAAGAAATGTGGCAAATGGTGTGAGTATTCCTTTTCTCATCTTATTCCTTACATATATTTGCATACAACAACTTTGTGACCAAATCCATTGCACAAATAAAAATAACCATAAAAATTATTTGTGTACCTGGTGGATGATTATTTTCTCTGCTTACTTGCTTGAGGGAACATTCTTTAATTATTTGTTTGAGGATATATTCTTGATTTTATCATGTTATACTGATTAGTCTTGACTTTATTTCTCTTAAAAACTGTTGTTAGGTGTCTAGGTCCTGTTGTGGCAACAACTACCCCTGTATTAAAACAAGCTCTGATAGCAAATTTTGAATGGGCACCCTATAAGTCTAATCTATGATCTCTATGGATGAACCTTTTCATCCCAGTGATTTTAACTCTATGAAGAGCTAAATCTTACATTCATAAATGGTGAAAGCGCCTCAACAAACCCCTCACATATAACCTTGTCAAGGCCTTCATTCATATGCTCATCGGGGTTTACATAGCTTCCGTAACCCTTCATCGCATCATTATCCCATTATAAACCTTTTCAAAAGGAAACCCTTCGCAAAATATGTATATCCTCCCTCTTTCGCTTATCACATTCATCCTGGGCACATAATGAATTCCATAAGGCCCAAGACCTGACGATGTTATGAACCACAATATATATATTGTCGGGTCCGAAAACTCGTCACATATCGCAATTGGCCTAAGTCCAAGGTTTATGTATATATGGTGCACCCCTGGCCTTTGGACCCACCAGCACTATGAACCACATTGTATACATTGTTGGGTCTAGCCCCAATCGCATATAGCGTATTGGTAGAGCCTAGGCTTTATACATAACACACGCAGTGATATAGTGGACCCACCGATCTATGAAATACGATTTATATATTTTCGGGTACGAAGCCTTATTGCATATCGCGATCGGCGGAGCCCTAGGCTTGTGCATACTGCGATATGTGGTAGGTTGGACCCGACGATATTTATAGACTCCAACATATAACATTTGAGGTCTGGCTTGAGCGATCGAGGTGGAATTTCATGTCTTTTCATATGTTTTCCAAATTTTCCAAAATTACGAAGGGATATGGTTTTCAGTGTAAAGGGCGGGCCTCTGGAGTCTCGATAGTGTAATTGTGCATTGGGGTGGTGGAAGGCATGGGTCTTGTGACTTGAGAAGGGGTCGATACCTGATTGCGATGAAAGGAAGCCCTCAAAAAATATGCCAAGCCTATGAGTTGAGCGAGAAATTTTATATTGACTGTGTATCAGGCATAAATCTTTTTCACACTTGTTCCATAGTTTATAAAATGAATGAAGGCAACATTTACGTTTGATTGAATATTTTTGTTATATTGTTTGCAATCATGAAGCTGATGATAGCTATCCTTGTAGGAAAGAAGTAAAGAATGCAGGAGGGGATTCGAAGAGCCATGTGTGCAGAAGCGCTGCATTTAAGGGTCTGGCCGCAAGCGTTCCGAGTCGGAACCCCACATGTTTCCTGTGCATTCCTAAAGAAGAGCTGTCTTGGTCTTCATTATGGGAAGGCAACATCTATTCACTTCCTCAGGAAAGGAATTGATCTAGCCATTAT
This sequence comes from Pinus taeda, assembly GCA_000404065.3. Classification (NCBI taxonomy): domain Eukaryota; kingdom Viridiplantae; phylum Streptophyta; class Pinopsida; order Pinales; family Pinaceae; genus Pinus; species Pinus taeda. Next base: position 402,959 of record APFE031105102.1, read on the forward strand.
TCTTTCTACATGCCAGTGGTCATGTTGATAATCCTATTCTGTGTACTCCATTTGCATATTTGAAACAGTAGGAAGATGAAGAGGCAGGGTAGACCTAGAGTCATGGGGCGTTTGCATAAGTATTACCTCCGAAGAGGAGAAATGGCGTAGGATTTTCAAGAAGAACAATTTTGCTTTATTGTGAATAAGGAGGACTATTTTGGGGAAGAAAGAGCCTTTAGTTTCATACTTATTTAATTGTTCTTTTATATGTTTTGGATCAGAGTGTTGTTGCTAGCATGAATGGAAATATAATTTTTATTTATGCATATTGATGACTTACAGTTCACTATTAGTCTTGTTAAATTGAATGTGATTCAATTTCATGGTTAACTTGTGAATGGTCTCTGATTTGAAACTTAGTTAAACATCAGTTGCAAGTTTAATTTCATAAATGAATGTGGATTCCTATATGAGTGATTGGATTCCAATTTAGCTTTAATACATTCTTGTACAACTATGAATTCAGTGATTGATTCATTTGGACTTGAATCTATACATGATGTTCAATCTTCTTTATCATGCTCCTGCTGAACATATATATGATGTTTAAACCTTTGTATTACGCTTCTATAGGATAGATTAGAATAGCTAGGAATAGATTAGAGTAGTTAGAAGTAGTATATATAGGATTTAATACATAGAGGTTAGTTGTTTTATTTTTTTGTTGATTTAATTGAAGTCCTCCTCTCGGAAGCAATCTTTTGACATGTTCAAACAGTTTACGGGGTCCCTTAAAACCCATCAGAGTTAGCCATTCCAAACGAAATTAGGTCTAATTGGGGCTTGTGATCAGGTTAGTTCCCCTTGTTGGCATTGCGCACATTTTCCATGTCAACAAATTGGCGCTAGAAGGAGGGCCTGAACCACCCTCTCCAACTTTTCAAGATTTCATCTATAAGTGCCACGCATGGATTCAAAAGGATTAATGTATGGATCATAAAGGTCAGAGAGATCTTGCCACACATTTGAGAGAGCCTCATTTTGAAGAAACAGAGACCCCACTAAGTCCTGTTTTTGGGTCACCCAAGGAAGAGAGACTGTGGGAATATCCTGTCACTCAAGAACAATCAGCCAGAGCACTTACTTAGGCTTACGCTCATTCCCTCTCTCAGCTTCCCATATTTCACTCTTTGCCTCTGACAACTAAGAGAAAGCCAAGGATCTTTACCCTGAGTGAAGATACCTCTGTAGGCACTTCTCTTGAAGATATTGTGCTAGAATCCTTACAAAGTATCAACACCCCTTGGGACAAAATTCTTGAGGATTCCCCTTCTAATGGTAACTCCATACTTTATTTTGAGAATCCTAACGGAGAAGCCTCCAACCAAAACTTCCCTATCCATAGTATGGCCAGCGTCCCCCCTCGGGGTGGGAATCAACCTCCACCTCCTCCTTCGGGTAGGAATCAACCTCCACCTCCTCCTCCAGGTGGGAATCAACCCCCACCTCCTTCGGGAGCACTCCCTCCCTGGCTGGCATAGGATGTTGTAGCGGTACCTAGGCAACAACATCCCTTACCCAAAAATATAGACAAAGTGTTACCCAATTTTGACCCTTAGCGGGGAGATACCGCTGATAACCATATTCGCTATTTCTTCCTAGCCTTGCGCAGGTTAGGGGTCGCCAATGAAGATGTGGTGTGCTACCTATTCTCTTCTACTTTGACTAGTGTAGCCTCCACATAGTATTTCAACTTGAGAATAGGGTCAACCACCTCTTGGGATGCTTTTCAACAGGCCTTTTTGGACAAGTTTGGTGATGACAACACACCTGCGGCCTTAGTTTTAGAATTATCCCATCTGAAAATGGAAAGCAAGGAGATAGTTAAGGATTTTAACATCCGATTCAAAACCTTGTTCAACAGAACCCCAGCCATTGCTATACCTACTAAAGAAGTGCTAATGGAATACTATATCTTTGCTCTCCCTGTCCCTACAACGATGTGGGTTAAAAGGAGTAATGTGCAAACCTTACAAGGTGCTATCAATGAAGTGGTAAAGGTTGAGAATAAAAAGCTCAGTCTTACAGCATGCCACCCTACAACTGGAGAAAAGAAAGCCGCTCAGACATATAAGAAGAATAATGGAAATGATAACAAAGGGGTTGAAACTAAAGAAAAGGACACCACGGATGTGGAAGGGTTGCATCAATCATTAAAAAACTAACGAACACAATCATTGATATGAAAAGGAATCATGTAGAGAGTACTAGTGGTAATGGAGGAGACTATAACAACAAAAAACCCTTCAAGTCTTTCTATTGTAAGACAATAGAAGGTGGTCATGGCCAGCTTGCATTTCCTGCTCCACCTAATGAAGGGGCTTTAAACACAGAATTTTTGGCTCTTATTGGATCGCTCCTTAACAAAGAAGAGCCTATACTAGAGCTCAAACCAGAATAAGGAGATGAGGAGGAATATCAAGTAGAAGGACCCTCAAATGAGGAAACCAAGATTAATGTGCTATGGGATTTCCATAGTGATGAGAATGATGATGAAGAAGATAACATTGCAGAAATCAATGCTAATGAAATCCACACGTGAAGTAATGTGCCACTCCCAAATGCGACAAAGCCCTTAGATCGAACAAAGTGTTGAGCCCTAAAACTACCTCTCTTCTACATACTTTCCTAGACCTTTTTCCCACACCAGCGCCTCATAAGCTATCAAAGATCATTACATACTGATTCTAGGAGTGCATTTAAGTGGTTTTCTAACTATATTTTTGTGTTTTCTATTTGATTTAGATTTTTCTCATTAGCTACGGAATGTAGCCACTTTCTGTAGCTGACTCGCGATTCTGCAACTATTTTTATTGATTTATAGGTTACAAGTGTCAGCAAGTGAAAGGAGGCATGTGGGTAGTTCAAGAATGATCTAGACATGGGCAAGGTCCTATCTATTTAGTTCAATTCGTAAAGGAAAGCCTTGGTCAAAGGACGGTCAAACAAGGAGTCCTACAGCAAATAGGTCTCTGTTTTCAGCACGTGAAAGGTCTGAGACCATTCTTAGATCCGTGGATCCCTCTTGACAGCTATAGACCATATCCACGATGCAAATCCAACATCCAACTTTTGTAGATTGAATGATCATGGCAACCAAGACGCTAAGCTCACGGGTTCTGTCTTTTTACGTGTCCTCTACTGAAGATTCCTCACAAAGAAACAATTATACAATTTCCTCTATAAATAACGCATTTGCAAATGCAAATACTTAGTCTTTTTGTTAGTTTTTATATTGTTTCTGTAGTATTAGTCCTGTTGTTGTAACGAGAAGACATTTCCTCTGTTTTGTAATATAAAGACTCTATTTCTTATGACTGTTTGAGCATAATTTTGGATTGACAATGTATTAACCAAATGCTGTGCAGAGGGCCCCTACTGGGTGAGGTTTTATTTTTCATTTCTGCAAATTTTCATGCATCATTTTCTTATTTCCATCGTATATATTTCATAGTTTGTTTAACTGTATGTGTTTCATAATTCATCTATGGTGTTAATCTTTCATTCCTATACATGATTTTCCAACATTCTATACTTCTACTAAAAATGATCAGTGTGTTTCAGGATAGGTTATGCGCAAGCTTTTTCATATGATTTTTGCATCAAATAGTGACATGAGATTTGCCTCTCTGCTGAACTTTGTTTTTAAGCCTCTCAATTTCAGTTATGCTTTGATTTTAGTCTTATTTATTCGCTGTTGTTAGTTAGTTTAGATATCAAATTCTTCATGTTATTTGACGTTATCTCCGGAGCCATGGCTTAACCCTAAAAAGCTACTTCATGAGCTATTAGATTATAAGTGAAGTTATTTGATTTTACTTTCATTTTGCAAGTAGGTAGTTTAGATATCAAGTTCTTCATGTTATTTGACGTTATCTCCGGAGCCATGGCTTAACCCCAAAACATTACTTGGCGAGCTATTGGATTATAAGTGAAGTGATTTGATTTTACTTTCATTCTACAAGTAGGTAGTTTAGATATCAAGTTCTTCATGTTATTTGACGTTATCTCTGGAGCCATGGCTTAACCCCAAAAAGCTACTTGGCGAGCTATCAGATTGTAAGTGAAGTAAATTGATCTTACTTTCATTAGTCTGCAATTTTTGGTTTGTTTGAGTGTAATAATTTAGATTTTATTTCTGTATTTAGATGGGTAGCAGAGACGGTGATTTCATGATCAGTATTTCATCTTTTGTTTGATTTAAGTAGATGCACATTTACAATCCTGTTCAAGTACTAATTTTATCACTAGCATGTTTTGAGATCTTAGTTTGTAGGTTTCTGTGGAGTGGTTTTTGAGAAACAGAATTCAGATGATCCACAGTGTTCTTCATTCTTTTGTCGATGTTTCGAGCCTATACCAAGACTCATCATCAAGACTTTTGATGTATAGAGAGGAGAAAAGCGAGATATAAATAATGTCAGGGAGGTTGTGTGTAAGCCGACTTTTTATTTAACCTTATTTTCTTTTATTTATTTATTACTAATGTCTTTATGTTATTATATTTATTAATTTATGTTTATTTTGTTTATTCTTTATTAATTAATTTATTGTTGTAAAATTAATATTTTATTGTTTTATATTAATTTTATTTGAAATCTTTTTATTTTTTTATTTACATGTATTGTATTTATTTTTTATTAGTTTTGTATAGATTGTTATAATTGCCATTTATTAATTTTATTTATTTATTTAAGAGTTTATTTATTTTTATTTTTATCTTATTTCTTATAATTGCATTAATTTTATTCTCCTAATTGTATTAATTTTCGAGGTATTTATTATTAATTTTTATGTTAAATATATTAATTAGTTTGAAAGTTTTAGGCTATTATAATAGTTTATCTATTAAATTATTATTATTTATGCTTTATTAATTGCTTAGATATGTATGTATTTTAATTTGTATTTAATTTGTATTAATTTATTAATATATATTTAATCTGCATATAATGAAATTGATTTTTATATGTATGTATCTCTATGTTTTTATTTACCATTCTTCTATATAATTATCATAGTTGTTATAATTTCATTTGATTATTATTAGTATTTATTAAATTATTTATTTGATTTATAATTGTATTAATCTTATTTTCATGATTTTATTGATTTATTATATTAAGTTAATATGAATTTTGTTATGATTATTATATTTAATGATTTTTTTTATCACATATATATAAGTTTACCTTTGTTATTTTGTTATATTATTATACTAGTATTAATAGTATTATATTTAACTTATTAATTAATTATTATATTATTTATTTATTTTTATTAAAATATGAGATTATATTGTTGTATTTAAATAATATAATTTTATTTCAAAGGTTTGTAAGGGCTTTTAAGTAAAGGGCGTAGGGGAAGGATTTTAATTAAGCCGCTTAATATTATTGTTTATTGAGGAACCAACTAGATGTAAGGGTTAGAATTCTTATAGATAAAGAAGATGGGGGAAGGGGGGAAAGGGGAGGGAAAGTTTATTCCATGGGGGAGAGCAGAGGATTCCAGTTTTTACTAATTTCCAAGCCTCCATCTCTATTAAGGTTTCGAGGGTGTTTAATGATCTCAATGGCCTCATGCACTTTAGGTTTGAAATGGTGTTTTTCATTTGCAATAACCTTAGTGTCCTCAAGGCAAATATGATGGTTTGTTTTACCAGCATGTTCAACTAAGGGTGAAGAGCGAGTTCTTTCTTTACGGATGTTAGCACTATGCTCATTGAGCCTAATCTTCACAGACCTGCCAGTTTCTCCTATATATTGTTCTCCACAAGAGCAGTTGATGATATACACACCTTTTTGCTGCATCTGCTCTTGGTTGTCCTTAACTGATCTCATTCTTTGCTTGATGGTTGATAAGGGTTTGAAAGAAGTTTTGACGTCTTTCTTTTTGAGAACTTTGGCTAGCTTGTCAGTGACACCTTGAATGTATGGGAGGTAGGCATTAGAAGTCATGGGGTTAATAGATTTGTTTGTATTGTTTCTGGACTTGGCTTTTTGAATGGCTTTGAGGATGCTCTTGTTATTGTATCCTAGGTTGGCAAAAGTTCTTTTTAGGTAAGTGATCTCTTCTTCAGCATGGTCATCATCTGAGATTCTCCAAGCTCTAGTGAAGAGGGTTTGCAACACACCCATCTTTTGGGCTAGATAGTGATGTGAATCGGCATGGAGGTAGTTATCTGTATGAGCCCTTTTCCTGAATACCTTCTGACCTCCGGAACCATCCTCCTTTCTTATAAGGAGAATGTCCAGAAAACAATATATTGGATTAGCACAACGACATTACTAAATATGATAAATATATATTATAAGATCAACTTATTTAAATGTAATTTTAAATTCAAATTTTATTTAACAAATGCTATTAACCGAACAACAAGACCAAAAAAAATCATATTATCTATTTAATATGTAAATTTTATTTAACCAAAAAAATTTATAACCTAAAATAATAATATTAATAATCAAAATCATAGAGCTGTGAATGACATGCTTTATAAACTGTCGCAAACAGCAGGCTCGAAGGAAAGCAGTTCGTTTTCCAGATCGTATAGTATATGGAAGTTCTGTTGTTGAACATTGCCAAACACATTTTCAAAGTCTGACAATATTGCCAGGCACAGTAAATCATTCGTGTCCGTTATCATGTAGTTGTCTTTGGTCAAAGGGTAATCCGCGCCTCTGAAATGAAATGTGATAGTGGGAAAATTTGGCAAAGCTCCACTGGATGGCCGAACAAAGCAGAGGTCTAAATCGCCATCAGCTCTGGAAAGATTAATTAATGAAAGCAATTTTTGTTCCAGCGGATCATAGCCAGCTGGATAGAGAAATGTTGTAGTCGTTCCAGAGTCGATGAACATGCCCCCATTTCCGTTAGGTTGAATGTCGAACGTACCATCGGGAATGTGCAGCGAAGTATTCCCCACACTTATGTCTTCTAAAGTCAGATAGTAGAAGCTCGGATTGATGCTGTTTTTTATAAGGTGAGTCGAACTGGCATTGCTGCTCACTTTCGCATCATTTCCAAACATGAGAGGGCTCGATTTTGAGTGAGAATCTTTAATTGGCAGTAGGCAGTAAGAAAATCTCTTGGGTGTTGATGGGGGGAGCTGTGAAATTAACGATACGGGACCTCGTCCGAAGCCCACAATGCCGGCTGCTTGGGTGAAGATGTCGCCTTCACTGCTAGTACTGCATCCAAAGGCAATATGTGGGATTGATTGGTTCATTCCAGATTTGGAAACAAATGTGAATGTCTCGTATGAGAGATTCCCTGATGTCGTTGCGGAAGCGGCATAGTAGTACTCGTATTCACACCCTGCATCTCCGCAATGAAAAGATGAATCCGACTTACAAAGCGCGCTTTGGCACGGAAGCTTGCTGTATGTGGAAGAATGATTCGGATTATAGATTGGAGTCCGCTGTTTATAGCAATCAACGCAGGGCTGGCACTGTGTCCATATCAGGTCGCTTCCAGTATCAAGAATCGCATAATAGGGTAATGCTGGCGTACCTATTGCTAGTTTCATGAGGAATTCTCCGTTCCCTCTGATTACAGGCGCTCCAACGGCTCTCTGCACCATTTGCTTGCTTCGATAGATTGCCCTTTGGATGCGCTCCGCGTAACTGATATTCCCCGGACTAAATGGGGACATCAGCGAATCTACATGCACGAGATCAGCTCTGAATCCTAACTGCTCTGTATCAGCTACTTTTCTTCCATTTACATCAAATGTATCAAACACAGACAGCAATAGGATGGCCATGAACAGAGCAGGCCCCATGCCAACGTCAAATCTAGATTGTCCTTCCATGGATTTTAACTTGTCCATATCCTTTGGAATTGAAACAGTATAGTGCAGGAGAAAAAGCATAACACTGACATGTATAAAATGTTAGAGCAGCATAGAAGGAATTCTGTTTTGGCAACTTGCAGAAAATATCCTGCGTTTTTCATTGTTGCATACTAAATTGCATACTATACAGCAGATGTTTCTTATTTTTTTTATGCGTTTTCATAGTTGGCATCCTAAACGCATACTACACAGTAAACGCTGTTTCCTGTTTTATCCGTTCTCACTCTTTATTTCTATTTCTCAGAGTTTTCCCTACGCTGAATTCGTCCAAATTAGTGAACCTCAGGTACCATCCAATCCACAAGCTCTCTGTGATGTCGCTGCTCGGTGAGTTAATAGCGGTTGCTCTTTTCGAATAATGTTGACCATGCGGCCAATCAGTTGTTGCCATTTATATGGTTCACACAATGTTCAGTTCTTCGCTGATTTCTTTTTTATTTTGACGCCCGCCATTTGAAAAGGATGCGCATTTTGACGTTTTTTTTCCATGTGTAATTCACCCGCGGTTATGTTTATAGAAATATCTGAACTTGATCAAGATGCTCAAGCTCGGAAGGTAATAATTAAATTTAATTTTAAAAAATAAAATTTAATAGTTAAATTTAATTTTAAAAAAAAAAATTTAATTTTAAAAATTAAGAGAAAATTGATTCTTTAACTTCCCAGTAGTTAAATTAACCCTTAATATTTGTTCTCATTCTATATTATTCAATTAATATAACCACTATGTAGTTTTAGCCCGGATCAAATTTAAACCTTGCATTATCTTTCGAGAATTTTGTTACTCTTTTAATAAAGTTTATTAATTTTCCTGTGGAAAAGTTAATAATAATTTAAGAGATGAGAAGTCAATATCATCCATAAATTATTTGAAGATTATTTAATTATTATTTACTAAATATTGAATATTAAATATAAATATAAATTCTTAAATCTATAAAATTTTTTTAAAATTGAAAGGGTGATATTTTATGATATATAAATTTGTATGGGTAATGGGTTTATTTTTGTTCTTCTCATGTATATCCTGGTAACATCAATAACCATTGATGTTGGAATTAATACATATATAAATTTCGAAATATTGATATTGAATTTTATATTAAGAAAAGTTTATTTAAATAAAATTGTTTAAGAATTTTAAATAAAATAGTAGTTTAACGTATTTAAAATAAAAATGTTTTCAATAAAAAAACTTTTTTTTTAACTTTAAAATTTTTATATTTTTTTAACTTATAAGTATGAAGCCATTAGCTAACGTAAATTTAGAAAATTGGTGTTATGTAATGTATAAATTATTTATGTATGTTTGTCAAGAAATGAATTGAGTAAATTATGAATCTAATTATAATTAAAATAATTATAATTATATTAAGAAAAATACATTTTTTGGTTCAAAGAAGGCTTATATTTTTTAACTATAATTTCAAAGAGTGTTTTTTAGTTTGAAGTTAATAATCCATAAATGTTATGGTTATTTGTTGTTTCTCCAACTACTTTACTTTATCTTTCCATATATAGGTATAATAAGAGTTATTGATTTACCTTACATTTCCATATATAGGTACAATAAGAGTTATTGATTTAAATGTTAGATATACATTAATAGATCTATGAATATTGATTTCCATGTTGAATCTTATATCATAGTATTTGAAAGTTAGATGAAGTATAGCATCTGGTCAAGTCACGTTTTCAAGTAGTTGGAAATGGAAATGATTAGTGTTTAAGAAATGTTTTTTCGTTGGAATTTATTTTTCAATGATTGTTTTTGCAAGAGTTTCTCTTGGTATACCATACTATAAGTAGTTGTTGAAATAAGTAAATTGCATTGAGTAATGTAGGAACTTGATTATGCTTTTGCATCATTTGAATACTTTCTCTGTAAATTATAAATATAGTTTATAATATGACAATTAATCATAGCTACACTATGAAAATGACAACTTTCCTAAACCATAGTTTCATAATTTTTAACTACTAAAGATTTTGATGAATATCACATACATTGTTTCTTAGTATAAAGTTGAAGCATTAAGTGTTTACTTGAAATATTAAACAACCTAATACTCACAATTTTTTGATATTTATCTTGTATTTGTTTAGATCGAAAAAATGTCTCTCTCGTATACCTACATTAGAAAAAATATTTCCTTTGTTCAAACCAATATCGATGTTCCTTGAAAAAAGTGCTAGGTGGATGTTATAATGGACAATTTTTAGTGATGCGCTCTTTGTTTAACATGTATCAAAGCATATTCCCTTATCGGGGTGGTTGAGTGTTGTAATGGTGATGGGACGGGGATCAAGGAGTGTACTCCTGCATTAAATTCAATGATTATATGACTTTCATTGTAAGCTTATATTTTTTAAGAATTATAACTTGAAAGAGTGTTTCTTAGCCTAAAATATACCTTTGAAGCATAACCTTAATAGTCAATAAGTGTTATGGTTATTCGTTGCTTCTACAACTTGTTTACCTTATCTTTCCATATATATGTACAATAGGAGTTAGTGATTTAAATGTTGGATAATAATACATTAATACATCTATGAATATTGATTTCCATGTTGAATCTTATATTATAGTAATTGAATGTTAGATTAAGTATAGAACTTGGTCAAATCACGTTTTCAAGTAGTTGGAGATGAGTAATCTTGAAGAAATATTTTTTCAAGGGAATTTGTTTTTCAATGATTGTTTTTGCAAGAGTTTCTCTTGGTATACCATACTATAAGTAGTTGTTGAAATAAGTAAATTCAATTAAGCAATGTAGGGACTTGATTATGCTTTTGCACCATTTAAAAAAATTCCTTGTAAATTATAAATATAGTTTATAATATGACAATCATAGCTACACTAAGAAAATGACAACTTTCCTACACCATAGTTTCATAATTTTTAACAACTAAAGATTTTGATGAATAGCCCGTGCATTGTTTCTTAGTATAAAATATATCTTTGAAGCATTAAGTGTTTACTTGAAAGATTAAAAAACCTAATACTCACAATGTTTTGATATTTATCTTGTATTTGTTTAGATCAAAAAAATGGCTCTCTTGTATACCTACATTAGAAAAAATATTTCCTTTGTTCAAACCAATGTCGATGTTCCCTGAAAAAAAGTGTTAGATGGATGTTATATGGACAAGTTTTAATGATGCTCTCCTTGTTAACATGTATAAAAGCATATTCCCCAATGGGGGTGGTTGACTGTCATAATGGTGACGGGACATGGGTCAAGGAGTGTACCTCCGCGTTAAATTCAATAGTTATATGACTTTCATTGCAAACAGGTGTGGCACATGTGTACATACATCTAGAATCTTCGAGACATCCTTAACCAACATTTCAACTGAGAGAGTTATGTTTCTTTATTATTCTGTCTGGGTGATGGGCGATGTTGATAGTGACAGGAGGTTGGCTAGGAGACCTTAGGTTGGCTACGAGGTTCAGATGTAGGATTATAACATGGCATGGTTACTGTTGGCACAACGTCGAATATCATTCTTGTTGGTCTAGGCATCTAGGAAATTCTCTATTTGGGACTTGAGAATTGGTGTATCCCAAGATATTTGGGCTGATTCGCGAGAGTTTGTGTCTCCGACCTTATGCCTCTTCAAACTGATTGTGAATTGTTGTTTGCAAACAAAAACACAAATAGTCTTTAAGGTAAGCTTGTTTGGGTGGCAGATGATGGAATTCTTACCTTGTTAGTTCTAGTGCATTCAGTGTCCTCCAACTTTTTGGTTGTGAGCCTTGAACGTTTTTTGTCATTGTGGTGGTGCTTGGTGTGGGTTTTATTACTAGTGGTGTTGCATAAACCTTCAGGTTGGGCGTTTTTGTATCCCTTGGAAAAAGTGTTGTTTGTTAATTGTATTCTATGGAGGTATTTCTTGGTGAGATAAGACTTGATGGCTAATTTTCTATTCTAGGAAGATTGTGATGGAGTGTTTTAGTTCATCTACCTTTTGTTGAAGTTTTCTTGGGGTTCTAAGGTGGAGAGGTGGTGGGGCTCTATGGTTTTTTAACGAGCGCAATGGTTCCTCTGTTCGAGTTGATTGATACAAGTCGGGTGATGGTGATAAATTCCCCATCGCAACCCTTGACATGTGGTGAGTGTTGAGCCTGGAGGGGGTTGAAGCCCATGGTTCTTTTATCTGAATGATAGGACCTTTTGAGTGTTTAGTGTTTTAGTATGTGCCACCAAATGTAGCATGAAGGGGACAACCAAGGTGTCACGACAGGGCATGGCGTAAGAGGGAGGAGGGATTTTGTCGATTTTGTCTGTGTTTTAAAATACTAATGGATGGAGTTTTTTTAGGACCCATGGATTTTGGTTTGTCATTAGTTATATCACTCTTTCTCTCTTAGCCAAAAAAATCTAATCAGAGTGAAGATGTAAAAGATAAAACATCCCATAAAATATTTTGTACTATTTTAATACACTAATATAAAAATTTTGATCAACAAAATAAAGATATATACAAAATTGTAAATACATTTATACCTATCACCAACAACAACAACAACACCAACAACAACAACATGTATCAAGACATATACAAAATTTTCTAACACATTTATACTTATCACCAATAACAATGTTGGAGTACTACATATCATATGCATTGTTATATGTTGGAGTACTACATATCATATTCATTATTTCACATGTTTTAATAATAGTACATGTTGAGTCTGTATTTCCTGTCTTATAAGACACAGTTGGCCCATCAACAATTTCCCTATTATTTAAAACAAAATAACACGGGCCCTCCTCGGAACTTTACACTTGCTTTAAGTTTGACTCTGATTTGGTGAGATTGGAATTGACTTGATGTGTGCACCTTTAGGTTTCAACGATTTTACACCTTGCCTCTAGTTATTTTAGTTATCATGTTAATAAGCTTTGATGAATCTGAAATCTACTCTTATTGGACCTTTTTTTCTCTCTTTTATTGGCATCGCCTTGACCATCTCTTACAGCTATTTCAATGAGTTTTCAATGCATTTAATAGCATGATAATGTTAAGGTTTAAGGGCCGCTATAGAATCAAACAATCTGTAGCAGCCCTTTCTTAGGTTTATTACGCTTATGGGATGATCCTCATAAGCATCATATTTTCCTTATATCGACTCTTATGATTTGATGAACTGATGTATATGTTCAAACACCTGTTAGTAAGCGAATTGAGGGTGACAACCTAAAGTTGGACGATATACCAGTTGAGGTTGATAACCTGAAGTTGGACGATTATGTTGCTAGTAAATAATTTTATGTTTTCACCATATCTATGATATCACAATCACGATATTATATTGTACCTTGGGTGAATATTTATCATTCCATCAGACTTAAATGTTATTAACTGTATGTATTTTTTGTTGATTTATTCAATTCGAAAGCCATGGATTCACATTTATTACAAAGAATGGTTTTGGGTGGTGTGTTATGTTTTTTGATTTTATATGATGATTCACCAGATGACTTGGCCTGCCCATCCGAGGTCTGAAGCTTAGAAGGTGCCAATTGTCATGCCCACAACTCAATGTCATAGTGTCGGATTGATTATTCATTCCCCATATCTCATGATAATTATTACCTTAGTACTCGGCTCCGTACTTGTCTGTTGTCGAGTTAATCGTTGGATTTTTTCGAGAGGTTTACCAAGACTTTGCCTTTTTATTCTGTTTCTCGTTTCTTCTCGAGGGCTCTACAGCATAGGGTTTTGACGATTGTTTTGTAACGTGTCGTCAACCTCTATCTCACCCTAATTTGTAATCATGTCCCTTTAGCATTCTGGACATGTCGCCTGTAGCTCAAACCAAGACTAATGGGACAGAGATTGTGGAAGCTTATGATAAATGTCTCGCCAACTCATCTGGTGGGACCTTTTGCAACTATTTCAACATCATAGTAAAGGGATTGATTTTGCTTCCTTTTTCAATGAGAAGAAGGCCTGCGTGGGTGACGTGGAGATGATTGTGAATCTTGAGTTTATAGCAATAGCCACACACCTTCCTCTCCAAGGCGATAGCTGGTTCTAAAATTGTGTAATCCAAGATGTCCCCAGGAAGAAACTCCTCGTCACCAAAGACTGCCTTTATCATGTACAAGGTATACCCATCTCACCCTTCAATCTCAAATAGCTTGATTTGCTGAACTTGATTCATCCGTATGGAACCTATTAGGGACATTATAGCTTGGTTTTGATTTACCATATTGGACTATTGACGGTTTTTCTTTGCCATAGTTTGAACTTTTCATATTGTCTACATAGAAGTTTAACTGGAATGCCTCGATCCCATCAGTCCAATCTCAAGAACCCTGAGAGGCCTTTGTTCCATGATGGCTTGATTTGTATCTTAGTTAAATATCAATTGATTTGGTCGGGGGAAAATTGCGATTGTTTCTTGGCTCATAACAGTTATAACAAGACTTTGTCATTTGAGCTTGTTGATTCCTCTCCTACATTGGCCACTGATCCCTCCCCTATAGGTTCAATCGCCCCACACTGTGAGGATTTACGATAAGATGATTGTGAGGAATCGGTCCTTGCAGTAGTCTAACTCGTCACCAATGAAAGCCACGTCGAAACATCAAGGATTACTCCCCTATGTGTCACCAGAAGCATGGCCAAAGCCACCTCTATTCATCACATAGAGTTGAAAGACCTACATGAATCAAAACCCTCTAGAGTGTCTCCTCGGGCTGAAACAGCATCCAGGCAACCTGCACAAGAACAAAAAGTAAGTCAAATAAAAAAGACCAAAAGTACAAGGTAAAGGAAAAACAACTCAAGAGAAAAATCACCTGAGCAAGAAGGAATAAGTATAAGAATCCTCCTTTGAATAAAGTCTTTGTTGATCTTGAAGGCCATCTTGAGCCATTAACAAAAAAAAAATCCCCAATTGCAGGGAAATCCTGCCGATGCAACCTATTTTTTATTGTTTGCAACAAATCCTCCAGTCATACTAGATGATGGCTTTGGACTTCACGATCACGATTTTCTCAATCAAAACGTGCATATTAATAATTTCATATGGATACCCTGACTGCCACTCATTTTATTATAGTCTTACAATTCAACCTTGAGGCCAAAAAATTATGGTCTTAATATATCTTTGTAATGCACGGTTAGACATAATTCAGGATCATTTTTGATACCTTGAGGCTCGTAGCCTGTATATATACTTTTCATTTTGATGAGAAAAGGAGGATCCTTGGAAAGGAGATATGGAAAGGAAATTCTTTGTAATATTAATGTGGCTCTGGATACATTTAATATTTTTGTAAGTGTTAGACTTGATTTGGTTTTATTGAACCATTTTAAAGTCATTTGTCCCCTTTTCCGTAGACACTCTTTTATCGTCTCCTTTATATTATGTGATTTGATTGGTAAACACTGAGGAGATAGAAATATTGTTGTTGTGTGATTTGTTTCCATAGGAAAACAATACATGTATTTGCATTTCCTTTTTCCTCTATTAACTTAATTTCAATTGTCTAAATTCGACCACTTATGCCTCTAATGACTCATGTCCTGAGGCTGATTATGATTTGTGAATTAATTTAGCTCGGAATCCTGTTGTTTGATGCCAAAAGTTTAATTGATGTTATTTTTATTTGGATTAAATTGAAATAAAGATTCTGTAACAGTTTTGAAATTGCTTTAATTATTTATTTATTAGTTTTATTTATAAAAGAATAAAATTTGTTATTTATGAAATTGTTATAGTTGTTTCTTCTCCTTTTTTCCATAAAAAATTATGTATAATTAGTAATTATAACTAATATTGTTTGATCTCTGTTAATTTGAAAAATATGAAGCTTACCTTTATGTAGTTTTATATTTTTCATTTAAATTAGATTAATGATTATTTGTTTATTTTAATTTATAGTTGTATTTATAAAATAAAAGTTAGTTTGTAGTTCATTCTAGAATCAATGATATATTTATATTTGAACATTCAATGTACATATACACATATTCATTGTTATGTATCATTGCTACTTACATTGCTTTCTAGATTTTATTATTTGTGTACATAATCTGTGTACATAATTTGTATGCATAATTTGTATAAGTTTCTATGCTAATGGGGATAATATTGTTAGAAAGAATCGTTTCACTTGTAGGATAAGTAGACTAACATAAGTATAGAATTATATTAACCTTAGGATTGGATTAACCCATGGTCCTTTCCTTTCACGAGAGGAAGATACATCTAGGACAACAAAGCCTCAAAACCCATCAAGGATGACCACACCAAACAACTTGGGCTATTTGAAGAGCCCCAGTATCGGTCACTTCTCCCTTGTCAAGTAAGACCAATAGTTAGTCTTTATCCCGCCCATGAATTATGATGGGAATGATTTAGGCATATTGTAAATTTCCAACTGTTGTTCATACATTTAGGTTACTTGGGAACTAGCAATTCATAAACTCTAATATTTATTCCTTGATTTTTATAGATTTCAAATAATTTCACCAAAGATAATTGGTTCACCTGGTAAGTCACCAATTATTGGCCAACCAACAATTTCCCCTTATTATTTAAAAAAAAATAACATGGGGCACTCCTTATAACCTTTACTCTTGATTTTATTTTGTGTCTAATTTGGCAAGATTGGAATTGGTTTCATGTGCGTACCTTTAGTTTTCAATGATGTTATAACTTACCTCTAGTTATTTTCATTATCATGTTAATAAGCTTTGACGAATATGGAACTTGCTCTTGTTTGACTTTATTTTCTCTCTCATTTATTGGCATTGTAATTATGATCTCTAATAACTATTTCAATAAGTTTTCAATGAATTTAATAGCATGAAAATGTTAAATTTTAAGGGCCACTACAGAATCAAACATTATGTAGCAACCCTAGCTTAAGGTTTATAACTCTTATTGGAGGATCTTCATAAACATCATATTTGTCTTATATCGATTCTAGGATTTGGTGAACTAATGTATAAGTCAAAACACTTGTTAGTTATAAAATTGATGGTGATAACCTAAGGTTGGTATATTATGTTGCTTGTAAATGATTTTATGTTTTCATCATACCTGTGATATCACAATCACAATATTATATTGTACCTAGGGTGAATATGTATAGATCCATCAGACTTAAATGTTGTTAACCGTATGTATTCTCGGGTGATCTATTCTATTTGAAAGTCATGGATTCACATTTATTACAAATAATGGTTTTGGGAGGTGTGTTGTATTTTAGGATGGTATATGGTGATTCATTGGATGACTTGGCTTGCCCATCCGAGGTGTCAACATCAAAATGCACCAATTGTCATGCTTGTAACTCCATGTCACAGTTCTAGATTGATTATTCATTCATCATATCTCAGGGTTAATGTTACCTTAGTACTTGAATCTGTACTGGTTAGTTTTCGAGTTAATCGTTGGAGTTTTTTAAGATGTTTACAGAGACTACACATTTTGGTTCTCCTTCCCATTTCTTCCTGAAGGCTCTGCAACTTAGGGTTTTGATGATTATTCTATCACTTGCCATCAAACTTTGTTTCAAACTAATTAGTAACCCTGTCTCTTTAGCATTATGGACATGTTGATTGTAGTTTGAACCAAGGCTAATAGAGCAGAGATTTTGTAAGCTTATGATGGATGTCTCGCCCTATTTTTCCAAGTCAGCTAGTAGGACTTTCTACAATTGTTTCAAGACCATAATAATGGGGTTTTTTTGCTTACTTTTTCGATGAGAAGTCCCATGTGGACGACCTAGAGATGACTATGAATCTTGAGTTTATGGTAGCAACCACACACCTTCGTCTCAAAGGAGAGAGATGGTTTAAAAATTATGCAATTTGAGATGTCCCTTGGAAGAAACTCATTGTCACCGGACTACATTTATCATCTAAGTGGTATGCCCATATCGTCCTTGAAGCTAAAATGGCATGATTTGTTGAACTCAATTCATTGGGATGGAACCTATCAAGGACATTATAGCTTGGTTTTCATTTACCATATTGGATTGTTAATGGTTTTGCTTGGTCATAGGTTGAATTTTTTGAATTATCTATATACAAGTTAAACTAGATTGTATCCTTCATATCAATTTGATTGCAAGAACCAAAAGAGGTCCATTTTCCATCATGGCTTGACTGGTATATTAGTTAAACATCAATTGATTTAGTTAGGTGAAAATTGGGATTGTTTCTTGGCTCATAATAGTTATACCAAGCCTTTTTCATATGACCCTTTTGATCCTTTTCTACATTGGCCCTTGATCCCTCCCTTATCTGTTCAATCCCATCACATTATGAGGATTTGTGACAATATGATTGTGAGGAATCAGTTCTTGCAGTATGCTCACTCATATCTGATGAAAACTAGGTCAAAACATCAGGGGTTACACCACTCTGTGTTACTATAAGCATGGCCAAAGCCACCTATGTTCATCACACAAAGTTGAAAAACATACATGAGTCAAAAACCTATAGAGTGTCTCCTCGACCTCAACCAACATCCACAGAACTTGCACAAGAATAGAAACAAGTCAGATAAAAAAGGACCAGTATTCAGAGGTAAAGGAAAAAGAATTCCAAAGAAAAAACACCTAAGCCAGAATGAATAGGTATCAAAGTCCTGTTGTGAATGATGTCTTTGTTTATCTTGAGTCCCATATTGATCCATTAACAAAAAGGAATGAGCCTTGATTGCAGGAGAATCATGGTGATTCAACCTACATTAATGATACTCCCTGAAGTACCCTTCATTCAAATGAAACTATCACCAATATGTATTGGCAACAATAGTACAAGGACAAACCAAAAGATCAAGAGTCTTCTAGCATTGAGAGTGAAACCCGATCAAAATATGCCTATATCATTATTATATCATCGAAGCTCAAAGTCACTATTTCTTAAGAATTAAAAGGTTTTGATGTAGATAAATAGTGATTTTGTTTTTATCTACGAATGTGAACTTTCTAAGGTATTCCTTTTCATTTTAATTATTTTACTAATTTTGCATAAAGGGAATCTTGAAAATGAGAGATTTTGTAAAACCCCATTTTACTATTAAGGCAATTTTTTAATTATAGTTTTTGTTTGCAATAGGTCCTCCACACATACTATAATATGGAATTGGACTTCACGATTCATGATTTTCTCAACCAAAATGCGATTATTGATAGATGCATATGGATACCTTGTTTGCCACTCATTTTATTTTAGTCTTACAATTTGACCCTAAGTCCAAGGAAACAATAGTTTAAATCTATCCTTTTAATTCACTGTTAGAGACAATTCATGTTCATTTTTGATACGTTGAAGCTTGTAGCCTGTATATATACTTTTCATTTTGATGATAAGAGGGGGATCCTTGGAGAAGAGATATGGAAAGGAAATTCTTTGTAATATTAATTTGGTTCTGGATACATTTAATATTTTTGTAACTGTTATACTTTATTTGGTTTTATTCAATCTATTTAAACTTATATCATTTGCCCCCTTTTCCACAAACACTATTTTATCATCTCATTTATATTCTATGATTTGATTCTTGAATACTAAGAAGATAGAAATATTGTTGCTATGTAATTTGATTCCATAGAAAATAATAAATCTATTTATATTTCCTTTTTCCTCTATTAATTTAATTTCAATTTTCTCAATTCAATCACTTTTGGCTCCAATGACTTGTGCCATGAGGTTGATTATGATATGGACATTAATTTAGCTTGGATTTCGTTAACGGTGTTGGATCCTGCAACCATATTAGGGATCTCTTTGATATGAGGTCCCAATTAGACCTCACATTGTTTTGTGTAGGAGTACCATATGAAAATATGGCCCAAATGCCATTAACCTAGAGATTTTATTTGGTTTAAGAAATTAAAATGAGAGAATAGTGTGCATGTGATTTTGAACGAGAAAGAGATTGTGCCTTGTGAAATGTTTGATTGGTGATGTATCAAGTTTCCTCCACTACAATGGAAAAAACTGAGCCTCTAAAAGAAAGTAATACTAGTACTTTAGTGGAGACACATGCACATAGACAAAGAATAACCATTAGACATCAAGCGAAGTAGTTCACATACATGAAACAATCATTAAAATCATCACAAAACATTTCCAACAAGTTGAGCACCAAAGTCATTGTAATATTTCAATTACTTTAGTACATATGAAAGCAAACATAAAATGAAAACATTAGAAGAATGGTCTCAAAACATCCATGATCTATGGATGAAAATTTGTTGGCCAAATGGCTTCAAGTTTAAAGCAAAAGTTCCAAGATACATAAGTACAATGGACATCACTTTCTCCAATAGTGGAGTGTTAGAGCCACTACTTGCTCCCCAAAAGTACTATCCCTATCTCTCTAATTCCTCGTGGGAGAAGCAAAGCTTAAAATTATTTTTCTTGAGTAATGAGGCTTCTTTTATAACCTGAGGCATGACCTTTCATATCCTCATGACTCTTGAGTTTCTCATATGATTTTTCAACTTCAAATGACCTTTACACTTCTATAACTCTTCAGCTTCCAAATGAATTTTGGAATTACATATGACTCATGGAATTAAATATATTTTGGACTTCTTCACATGTCAATTATAGAAATCAATCTGTAGATTCAATACTTCTCACGAAATTTGCTAAATCACAAGACTTGAAGCTACTCTACTAATTCGTGGAAGTTATTTCACCATCTAAAACAACTATAATATACATTCCAAAGGAAACATCACACATGCATAGGGATTTATCTAGGGGAAAGAAACTACTCAAAACCCCTTACTATGTATATTGAATTAATAAGAGAATAGAGAAAAAAATACAATGCTTGCTCAAGCTTGGGCACACCCTGCAAGTGTACAATTTATCCCTCTTCCTGACTGACTGACTCTGGCCAACACGTAGCTAATATGAAGCCTCCCCAAGCTCCTATTTCCTTGCACTATTTCCCTTGGGAAATTTCCCATATTATTTTAAGAATTTCACACTTTGGAATTCCGCGATAGCCTTAGGTCATTCTCTAACTACATGCACCACCTCTACACATTGGAATATGCTACGCCTGATAGTACACTACCTTGGAATCTTCGTCTCAACTAGGTAACTCAAATTCTTTGCATGCAATTTTTTATTTTTTATTTTTTTACTTTTCATTTTATTTTTATTTATTTATTTATTTTTTATTTTTTTCGGGCTGATTGATTAGTTACCTAGTTGTTCACTGAGTGTGGTTGAAGTTCCACTTCCAAAACTTGACCTCCACTAGTTTTTATGACAGTTAGAACTAGTTAAACTGAAAATATTTCAAATTAACTGAAAAGGATTGTTACAAATTAGCAATCAATCATGTAGAAATGAACTCAAGATTCCCTAAGTCGAATTTACTGAGTTAACTGAGTGACAAGTGCCATGTCACCTCAGTTAACTACCTCCAAGTATTTTGCTGAAATACAAATTTAAATTTTAATCTAGTTTGACCAAGGCAAAGTCAAAACTAGATTTTCTTGCTGCATTTTCAACACTCCCTCTCAGCAAGAAAGGGATTATCAACCACCCCTATCCTGCACCTGTGGAACTCAAATTTTCCTCTTGATAAAGCCTTTGTCAAATTATATGCATCTTTTTCCTATGTTGGAATCTATTGCAACAACGTAATTTGCTTTTGCACACAATCCCATAGATGGTGATATCAGATATCACTCTGCTTGGATAGATCGTGAAAAAAAAGATTCTCATAGAGTTTGATACAACTCTAATTATCATAGTAAATCACAGTAAAATACACCATTTGACCAAACAAGGAAACATGTATCTTTCTCATACATATCACCTCTCATGTTGCTTGACTTACAACCATGTATTCTACTTCTATTGAGTTGAGTGCCACTGATCTCTGCTTCTAGTTGTACCAAGAAAGCACTATGGAACCAACATTGAAAATTCCACTTAATGTACTCTTTTGGTTTGATGGAATTCCTGCCCAATATTCATTAGTGAAGCCACACAAATGCAATCCCTTTGTTCGTCTGTACCAAAGTCCAAACTAGGTAGTGCTTTTGAGGTGCCATAGAACATGTTTAACTTCCCTCCAAAAGAGCATAACCATGGCTTGACTAAGTTGTTTGACTGCATAACACATGTCTAGTCATGTGTTCACATGATACATGAGTTAACCCACTAACTGTCGGTAAACAGTCACATCCACTTCCTCACCTAAAGTGGAATCCTCTTTCCTCTAGTTGGTCACTAGAGGAGTCTCCATGGGTTAGCACCTGTCCAAGTTGAACCTTTGAAGTATCTCGCTGGCATATTTTCCCTGAGAGACAAACAGTTCTCTGTCACCTTTCCATACTTCCAATCCAAGGAAGTAGTACATGAGACCCATGTCCTTCATCTCGAACTCTCTTGGAATGTCCTCCTTGTAAGACTCGATCAACTACTCATCACCAGTAAGGATTAACTCATCAACATATAAAACAATAATCAATAATTTACCTTCTACCAAAATATGATAGAGGCTTGAATTTTCTTCATTTTTGGTGAATCCAAAACCAATGAGATAGTTATCGATCCTGGCATACCAAGCATGAGATGATTGCTTGAGATCATACAATGCTTACTTGAGTCTGCGCACATAAGACTCTTGATCAAAAGTCTTAAAGACTTTTGGTTACTCGATATACACCTCCTCCTTAATAAATCCACTGAGGAATTTTGTTTTCACATCCATGTAGTCGATCTTCCAACCCATCTATGTGACCAAAGAAGCGATGGATATGATGGATGGGTACCTTGCTATAGGAGCGAAGGTCCACATGAGAGTACCCCTTGGCCAAAAATCTAGCCTTGTAATTTTTTATGCTTTTGTTTGTTTTCTACTTCACCTTGAAGATCCATCTTGAGCCCACAATTTATTTTTTTACTGGTCTTGGGATGACCTCCAAAACAATGTTCTTCAGAATGGATTCATACTCCTCCACCATTGCATCAACCCATACTAGTTTCTATACTTCTTCCTTGAAAGAGGATGGATCTATCTCCACTAGCCTAGTCATGAGATCCATGTAGCCACTGTATTGATTTGGTGACCTGATCTATCTGTGCTAATTTGAAGGAGCACCCACATTCTCCCTTGCATCTTGCACAAGCCTCTCAGCTTCTCTGGTTCTCTCCTTGCCTTTTCTGGATGATTCTGCTTGAGTGGGTTTCTCCACTCTCTACTCCTCAACTTGTGGCTGCTCCAAAACATATTGAGGCTCCTCCTTTGCAACTAAAAGCTCCTCATCTGGTGGGATCTAAAGCTCCCTCTCAAGAGAGGGCTGCATGGCTTTGTCTTCATCGATTTTGACATCCCAATCGCACAATTGTCATTATGGGGGATGGAAAATAGACATGATAGTTGTGGGGAGGTTTTGTGTATCCCAAAAATACCCCCAACTCTATTGTTAACTCCAACTTCTTCCTTGAATATTTGGAGACATGGAAATAGACAGAGGCTCAAAAGATCCTAAAGTATGACACATATTCCTTCCTCGCTGAGAAAACCTCCTCTGGTACGATCATGCCAAGAATCTGATGAGGACTCATGTTCTACAAATAGACCATTTTGTTGCATGCTTCAACTGGCAGGTGCATAGGTAGGTTTTGGTCATGCAAAATCCCCTGTGCTGCTCCCATAATGTTTCATTTCTTCATCTCAGCCACCCTATTTTGTTGTGGGTTGTGGGGTG
This sequence comes from Pinus taeda, assembly GCA_000404065.3. Lineage (NCBI taxonomy): Eukaryota > Viridiplantae > Streptophyta > Pinopsida > Pinales > Pinaceae > Pinus > Pinus taeda. The sequence continues at coordinate 426,590 of APFE031105102.1, forward strand.
TTATCAACTCTCGTCGAATGCATTCTTTTGCATAAAAAAATTTAAACTCATTCGACACGTACTTACCTCCATTGTCGCTCCTGAGAGCCTTCACCTTCCTTCCTATTTCTTTCTCCACCAATGCCTTGGACTCTAAGAACTTGGAGACATTCTCATCCTTCTTGCGTAGGAAGAAGATCCACCACTTAGATGAATAGTAATCAATAAAGATAACAAAATACTTGTGTCTGATATTGGAAGTTGTCGAGAAAGGTCCACAAACATCAGAGTGGATCCTTTCATGGAATGCATGTGCTTTATTGTTGCGATCATGGAAAGTGGAATTTGTGTACTTCCCAAAGGTACACCCTTTACATGTATTGTACTTCTTTAGTGCCCCTTCAAGGAGACTTGTGTTAATCGATTGCATGCTCTTCATAGCACCATGATGTAAATAGCCAAGTCGAATATGACAAAGTTTTCCGACATTGTGGCTCTGTACCTTCTGTGCCTTTGTTCTCAATGCATCACTATCCTCCACATCTAGCTTATAGAGGTTCTTCACTTGAACTGTGACCTTCTTCACTTGTCATGTGGTTATGTGTCTTAAGAATGCCTTCCTTTGCCGAGGATCACATCGTAGCCACAATCTTTGAAAATTGCAGCGAAGATGAGATTCTTCTTTAGACCTAGTACAAACATAACATCCTTGAGCTTGAGATGGGAGCCTGACTCCCTACTAAAGGCAACTATACCAATATTGGTCCCACTGTACCTTCCATCATCTCCCATATCTATGTTCATATGGAGATCCTTCTCCTCTAATTCACCGAAAAAATATCTATTTGTTGTCATATGGAATGAGGCATTGATGTCGAGAGACCACACACTTCACATCACTATGATGGCCATGCATGCAATGAGAGTAAAATAAAGCTTGAAATGTGAATCCAAGGCTTCACTTGCTTCTCCTCTTGCAGTCTTCTTTTATTCCTTCTGGTGTGGACACTGTGTTGCATAGTGCCTGAATTCATGACAGTGAAAGCACTTGATTCTGGACAAGTCTTTCTTCTTCCCCCCTTGACTTGATTCTGCTTTGGACTGGGTTTCTCCCCTTTTTTTTCCTTTCCATCCAAGGAACATTTCTCCTCATTCCTTCTCTTTGACTAAGTCTCGTATCTAGTATTCTGCTTTATATCCTCCTGTACCAAATCAAACCACAAGCATTCGCAATTCAGTAGTTTCTCCCTCCCGTTCACCAAATCTTGGTAGTTGTGCCAGCTCTTAGGAAAGCCTAGAAGGGCTAGGCTCACCAAATAATTCTCTACTATAGTAACCCTAACATAACCAATTTCATCACAAAATTGTGTGAACCTACTCAGGTACTTTGGAATGGTCTCGTTCCTCTACATTTTGATATTCTGAAGTTTCTCATTGAGTGCCAATTTTTTGTGGTCACTACTATTCTAAAAACATTCTGTTAGCACTTGCCACATTACATACAGAGTCTCTTTCCCATGGAAATTAAAGAAAATATGGTCTTTTACTCCCTCCAATATGATTCTCCTCTCCTTAGCAACAAACTTCTTCCATTCTGTTAGATCCTTTGCATGAAATGATGTTGGTTTCAGAATATCATTATCAATGAACTCCTTCAACCCATTATTCTCCAGTACTACCTCCTCACAGTCCTTCCATGGAACATAATTCAAGCTTCCCTGAAGGAAATACGTGAGCCTTAGTCCATTAAAATCCATATTCTCAGTCTTGAAGAGAACCTGCAACCTTGATCTACAACTCGAATCTCCTGCAATGACAACTTTTAAATATATAATCTATAGTGATTCCAGCTCCGATACCATGTAGAAATTAATGTGTAGATCCAATATTGTTCATGAAATTTTCTAAATCATAGGAGTTGAAGACACTTGACTGTTCTGCAGAAGTTAATTCACCATCTAAAAGAAGAATCATAAACATGAAATAAGAAACATCACACATGCACAGAGATTTATCTAGGGGAAAGAAACTACTCAAAACCCCTTACTATGTATATTAAATTAATAAGAGAATAGAGAAAAAAAACACAATGCTTGCTCAAGCTTGAGCACACCCTCCAAGTGTACAGTTTATCCCTCTTCTTGACTAGCTGACTCTAGCCAACGCTTAGCTAATATCAAGCCTTCCCAAGCTCCTATTTCCTTGTACTATTTTCCTTGGGAAATTTCCCATATTATTTTAAGAATTTCACATATTGGAATTTCACAATAGCCTTAGGTCATTCTCTTACTGCATGCACCACCTCTACACATTGGAATATGTTATAAATGATAGTACACTACCTTGGAATCTCCATCTCAAATGGGTAACTCGAATTACTTGCATGCAACAATTTTTTGGGGTTGGTTGATTAGTTAACTAGTTGATCACTGAGTGTGTTTGAAGTTCCACTTCCACAACTTGACCTCCACTAGTACTTTTGATAGTTAGAACTAGTTAAACTAACAATAACTCAAATTAACTTATACTTATTTCTACAAATAAGTAATCAATCATGTAGAAATGAACTCAAGCTTCCCCAACTCAAATTTACTGAGCTAACTGAGTGACAAGTACCATGTCACCTCAGTTAACTACCTCCAAGTATTATGCTAAAATAGAGATTTGAATTTTAATCTAGTTTGACCAAGGCAAAGTCAAAACTAGATTTTCTTGCTACATTTTCAAAAGCTATTTTGTCCATACATGACTCTTGGAATTCTACTTCTTTTTCTTTGCAATAATTACATAATTACATCATGATTTCCACATTGTCATGTGGTGAGCACATGAAAAGTCACTATCATTTATGGCTTGAACCCATAGAGACTGATGACATGAACTTTCTTTGATAGGTGACAAGGATGTCACGTATGTCTTCGATCTCAAATGCATCTTCCATGTTTTTGATGTCTTCACCCTCGAAAGGGTCTTTGATCATATGGAGTCTTTTGGGTTGCTTTGATAATTAGGATTTCAATGTGTTTTTAATTCTAGAATCCCCCCTTTGACTTCCTTCTTTTCCCTATCTTTCCATGCATCTTTGCCATGTTTTTCTTGAAATACCTGCAAATAAAATCCCTCATGGCAAGCAAACATTAGTCTAAAAAATATCCTATCCTAACATGTTTCATGTATATGTTTTGTTCATAACTTAACAGTGCGCACAGAAAGGATAGGGAAATCTCTAGGTGCAAGGATGCACCCTGAAAGAGGGAAGGGTTTAGGCTTCAAGGCTTCTAGATGTGTTCATACATCCAACATGAGAGAGAAATCCCAAGAGAGGGCATAGAGCATGTGTCTGAAGGATGGAGGAAGAGTGTTTTAGAACACTAAGTGCGTTGCGCACTCAAGGGAGACATGACAAGCATAGGGTGCACTGTCGAAGGCTTAAGGGATGGGGATTTAGGTATTTGGGGTGCAGTCAAGAGAGCCAAGGAGGGAACAGGGTGCATTTCTGGAGGATGAAGGGATGAATCTTCAAGGCTTTGGCATGCACTCATATGCTCAAGGAGGGAATATTTCTTCGATTCGAAGGAGTGTGTTCAAAGGGAAGACTTGGTTTTTCCAGGCACAGTTCAAAACAGGGAAGGGGATTGATGCTTAGGAGCATACTATTTGCTCTTGAAGGAAATAGGGTGCACTTAGGAACAATGAAGGAGACCGATTAAGGCTTTATATTTCTCTTTTTTTCTCTCCTAGTCCTAATGGTCTAGCTTGTTCCACTGAAATTTATTTAAGTTTGCAAGATAGAACAGGGGGTGAACATAATGAATTTAGACATGAAATAAAGTGTAACACATACCAAATCATCAATAAAACTTCAAAAAGCTTGAAAAATGATAAATACACATCAAATTCTAGTTTACAAACACTCCCCAAGTACAATAAAGAAAGTGTGTGTGAATGCGACCAAACATGTCATTTTACAACAAACAAATGTGTTATAACCATGAAGTGCACTAGAGATGTTCTAGAAAATGTGTTGAAACATAGGAATGATCAAGAACACTTGAAATAGATGAAATTACTTGGAACAACACCTGAAAACCAAACAAACACTTGATGCGACAGTTGGGTAGGCTGTAGCAACAATAAAGCTTGGCGACACACTGGATGAAATTCAAATTCTTTTCCTCGGAATTACAATTTAGTCAAAGGGTTATCCTTTCAGGAAGTTTTGATTCACCAATTATATTACCTTGATTTCCCCTCTCGGCCTGGTTGTATACATAACACCTTACTTTCCTTTACTTGGTTCAAACTCAAAACAAATATGCCATATTGCAATTATTTCAATAGGAAAGGGTAATATGCGTGGTGATTTTAAGATATTCAAAGCATGAGTTTCATCTATGGTGCTTCTCTGCTACTAGCAAACCTGACCAGTAACCCAAAATATTCGCTATAGGAGAACAACTGTTGCTTTTCTACCACCAAGATTGAACAGTACTTGAAAAAAGTCACTTGTTTCACTTCTCTACACAAGAAGCCTTTCTCTTTTTTCACCCTTAAATTATTTATTTAATATAGCTTTGTTTCTACACTTATTATTTTCAAAGGGTGGAAGAGGGATCTCAACTTATTAAGAGCAGAAGAGGTTTACCCTTCATATGAGTATTTATATAACCTCTGATATGGGTTTTCTCGCTATATATTTTTCCCTTATCCTTTCTCTACCATATATGATAAGCATGTAACAAACCAAGTAGTTTTCACACCAATTTGAGGAGTTGGGATACTAGAATAGATGTGAATCTGACAGGTTCTCTCAAGGGTTTCCTCTTGGATGTATCATATTTTCAATCCGAACTTAGCTAAACCTATGGTATATTCCTAAAATAAAGAAGAAGAACTAGCAAATATCCAAGCATTGTGGTTGTCTCATCTCCTCTATATTCTACAGCAGAACCCTTTTGAGCCATCGACTCTTTCACACAAGGTATTATTTGTGTATAATGACTAGGAAATAGAACAAGATAAGACATGATAAAAACAAGACATACAATAAATGATGAAGAAACTATTGTATAGTGAAAGAAACATAGAGCTACTACTGAAATTAGAGTTTCAAATATTGAAAAGTCATAGGAAGAAGGTTGGTCCTCCCATCTAAATATTTCATCATGAAGGCATTATGACCGAGTTTCTCTACGATGGTATAGGGGCCTATCGACAGAGATTGGAATTTTGTGTGTTTTCCTTTCTCTTCGTGGGATTTGTCCCACTTCAATACTAAGTTAGCCACATCAAAACTCATCATCACTGTAGATTTTTTTTTAACCAACGCTTAATACGAATTTGGTGTACAACAAATATTTATTTAGCTTTGAGTCTTTATTACTTAAGTTTAAGGAAAGTATATATCCTACTTTGAACCAGAAGGCAATGTCTACCTTGGGACTCTTGGGGCAGTTGTAAGGTTGGGAGGTATAGGTTAGGAGGAAAGATAACTTCTTTAACATAAACTAGGAAGTGTGGTGAGGTTTTAAGGGAAGGTTTTGAAGTTGCACAGTCAACCCATAATTCATGTATCAAAGCGTCATGCTAGTTCCTTTTCTTAGAGAAAATGGTTTTCTTGATTATGCAAATGAGATTTTTGTTCATTGATTGTGCTAAACCATTTCCCTATGGGTAATAATTATATGCATTCTTCAACACAAAACCATTCTCTAATGTGAATTCATCAAGTTTCAACAAAAAAAATAAGTTGCATTCTTAAAGACAAGAGACGTTGGAATGCCAAACCTGGTTATAATGTTCTGCATTAAGAATTGGATGACTTCATAGTCATTAACTTGTCCTAAAGGAAATGCTTCTGTCCATTGAGTAAAATAATATTTCGTTGTCAAAATGTATTGGTGTTTATTTGACAAATGTAGGAAGAATTTTCCAATAACATCTAGTCCCCATTGTTGGAATGGTTCCACAACTGCTACTTGTAGTAGTGGGGCGATTGACTTTTATTCTCGACTAGCACATCTATGATAAGATGGGAACCTATGGGCATAAGCATGAGTGTCCTTGAATAAGGTGGGCCACTAATAACTAGTCCTCATCACTTTATATGTAGTTTTATCGCCCTCATAGTGACCACCTACCAGTTTATCGTGAAAATCTCTTAATACCTTCTCTGTGTCTTAAGGCTCTAAGCATCTTAGCAAGAAACCATTATGGTGTTTTTCTAAAAATAACTCCATGAATGAGCTAATAAGATGAAAATTTAAGGCAAATTCCCTTCCTTTTTTATTCAATAAATTTGTGGGCATGGTGTCGTGCTCTAATAATTGTCATATATCTTAATACCATGGTGTTGTTGAGATTTCCTAGGGAACCTGTTCACTGTTATACATTTATATTTCCTTCTCCCATCCTGAAAGATCTTGATCTGAAACATCTCTTGCTTTTGTTGCAAGTTGATAAAGGCCATTACCCTTAATGATATGAGTTGTCTTAAACTCCAGATCATATTCTTGTATACAGGTCATCCAATTTTCCCTCTTCTTGCCCAACTCTCGTTGCACAAAGAGTGTTTTGCCCATTGGATGAGGCACATATATGATCATGTGAGGTTTAAGGAGGTAGGGCCTGAAATTCTTGTCTGTCTTATATACAACACAGGCTTGCTTATCAACGTCAAGGTAGTTTAACTCTCACCCCTACAATCCTGCACTCATGAAAGAAATAGATCATTTTTTTTCCTTCAACATCCTTCTGCTTCAATACAGTTGTAACAGATGAATATGAAGAAATAGTGTAAAGAAGGAAAACCTTGCCATGATCGATACCAAACAACGTAGGTGTGTCAACGATAGCTTGTTTGATAAGAACAAAAACATCCTTCTCTTTTTTGTCCTATTTATAAACTGCATCTACCTTAATCATCTCCTATAATGGTTTAACTATTTAAGCATAATCAAAGATGAACTTGTGGAAGAAATTAATATTACCTAAGAAATATTCCATGGCCTTCTCGTTAGGGAATGAGATTTGAGTTATAGTTTTGACCCTTTCTGGATCAAATTTGATTCTACTATTAGTAATGATGTTTCCTAAGAGAGTTCCTTTTGACACACCAAAGATGATTTTCTGGGATTAAGGGAGAACCCATACTTATTCCATTTGTTTCATATGATGCACATGTTTTGATATTCTTTTGGAGAATACAGTTACAACATCCAGATAGACTACTACACTTTGGCCAATCAAGCCACGAAAAGAGATGTTCATCTCTTTTTAAAATGTAGCTCCAACATTGATAAGCCAAAATGACATATGCTTAAAGGAGAATGTTCCCCACTTGGTCTTGAAAGTGGTTTTGAGGAAGTCTAGTCTTGCCACTAGCACTTGATTGTAGTAAGAAAAACCATTTAAGTTTTCAATGATCTCTAATGACTATTTCAATAAGTTTTCAATGAATTTAATAGCATGAAAATGTTAAATTTTAAAGGCCACTACCGAATCAAACATTATGTAGCAACCCTAGCTTAAGGTTTATAACTCTTATTGGAGGATCTTCATAAACATCATATTTGTCTTATATCGATTCTAGGATTTGCTGAACTAATGTATAAGTCAAAACACTTGTTAGTAATAAAATTGATGGTGATAACCTAGGGTTGGTATATTATGTTGCTTATAAATGATTTTATGTTTTCATCATACCTGTGATATCACAATCACAATATTATATTGTACCTTGGGTGAATATGTATAGATCCATCAGACTTAAATGTTGTTAACTGTATGTATTCTCAGGTGATCTATTCTATTTGAAAGTCATGGATTCACATTTATTACAAATAATGGTTTTGGGAGGTGTGTTGTATTTTATGATGGTATATGGTGATTCATTGGATGACTTGGCTTGCCCATCCGAGGTGTCAACATCAAAATGCACCAATTGTCATGCTTGTAACTCCATGTCATAGTTCTGGATTGATTATTCATTCATCATATCCCAGGGTTAATGTTACCTTAGTACTCGAATCTGTACTGGTTAGTTTTCGAGTTAATCGTTGGAGTTTTTTGAGATGTTTACAGAGACTACACATTTTCATTCTCCTTCCCATTTCTTCCTGAAGGCTCTGCAACTTAGGGTTTTGATGATTGTTCTATCACTTGCCATCAACCTTTGTTTCAAACTAATTAGTAACCCTGTCTCTTTAGCATTATGGACATGTTGATTGTAGTTTGAACCAAGGCTAATAGAGCAGAGATTTTGTAAGCTTATGATGAATGTCTCACCCTATTTTTCCAAGTCAGCTAGTAGGACTTTCTATAATTGTTTCAAGACCATAATAAGGGGGTTTTTTTGCTTACTTTTTCGATGGGAAGAAGTCCCATGTGGGTGACCTATATGACTATGAATCTTGAGTTTATGGTAGCAAACCACACACCTTCATCTCAAAGGAGAGAGATGGTTTAAAAATTATGCAATCTCAGATGTCCCTTGGAAGAAACTCATTGTCACCAAGGACTACATTTATGATCTAAGTGGTATGCCCATATCATCCTTGAAGCTAAAATGGCATGATTTGTTGAACTCAATTCATTGGGATGGAACCTATCAAGGACATTATAGCTTGGTTTTCATTTACCATATTGGATTGTTAATGGTTTTTCTTGGTCATAGGTTGAATTTTTTGAATTATCTATATACAAGTTAAACTAGATTGTATCAGTCATATCAATCTGATTGCAAGAACCAAAAGAGGTCCATGTTCCATCATGGCTTGACTGGTATATTAGTTAAACATCAATTTATTTAGTTAGGTGAAAATTGGGATTGTTTCTTGGCTCATAATAGTTATACCAAGCCTTTGTAATTTGACCTTGTTGATCCTTTTCTACATTGGCCCTTGATCCCTCCCTTATATGTTCAATCCCACCACATTATGAGGATTTGTGACAATATGATTGTGAGGAATCGGTTCTTGCAGTATGCTCACTCATATCTGATGAAAACTAGGTCAAAACATCAGAGGTTACACCACTCTGTGTTACTATAAGCATGGCCAAAGCCACCTATGTTCATCACACAAAGTTGAAAGACATACATGAGTCAAAACCCTATAGAGTGTCTCCTCGGTCTCAACCAACATCCACATAACTTGCACAAGAATAGAAACAAGTTAGATAAAAAAGGACCAGTATTCAGAGGTAAAGGAAAAAGAATTCCAAAGAAAAAACACCCAAGCTAGAATGAATAGGTATCAAAGTCCTGTTGTGAATGATGTCTTTGTTTATCTTGAGTCCCATATTGATCCATTAACAAAAAAGAATGAGCCCTGATTGCAGGAGAATCATGGTGATTCAACCTACATTAATGATACTCCCTGAAGTGCCCTTCATTCAAATGAAACTATCACCAATATGTATTGGCAACAATAGTACAAGGACAAACCAAAAGATCAAGAGTCTTCTAGCATTGAGAGTGAAACCCGATCAAAATATGCCTATATCATTATTATATCATCGAAGCTCAAAGTCACTATTTCTTCAAAATTAAAAGGTTTTGATGTAGATAAATAGTGATTTTTTTTTATCTACAAATGTGAACTTTCTAAGGTATTCCTTTTCATTTTAATTATTTTACTAATTTTGCATAAAGGAATCTTGAAAATGAGAGATTTTGTAAAACCCCATTTTACTATTAAGGCAATTTTTTAATTATAGTTTTTGTTTGCAATAGGTCCTCCACACATACTATAATATGGAATTGGACTTCACGATTCATGATTTTCTCAACCAAAATGCAATTATTGATAGATGCATATGGATACCTTGTTTGCCACTCATTTTATTTTAGTCTTACAATTTGACCCTAAGTCCAAGGAAACAATAGTTTAAATCTATCCTTTTAATTCACTGCTAGAGACAATTCATGTCATTTTTGATACATTGAAGCTTGTAGCCTGTATATATACTTTTCATTTTGATGATAAGAGGGGGATCCTTAGAGAAGAGATATAGAAAGGAAATTCTTTGTAATATTAATTTGGTTGTGGATACATTTAATATTTTTGTAACTATTATACTTTATTTGGTTTTATTCAATCTATTTAAACTTATATCATTTGCCCCCTTTTCCACAAACACTATTTTATGATCTCATTTATATTCTATGATTTGATTCTTGAATACTAAGAAGATAGAAATATTGTTTCTATGTAATTTGATTCCATAGAAAATAATAAATCTATTTATATTTCCTTTTTTCTCTATTAATTTAATTTCAGTTTTCTCAATTCAATCACTTTTGGCTCCAATGACTTGTGCCATGAGGTTGATTATGATATGGACATTAATTTAGCTTGGATTTCGTTAACGGTGTTGGATCCTGCAACCATACTGGGGATATCTTTGATATGAGGTCCCAATTAGACCTCACATTGTTTTGTGTAGGAGTACCATATGAAAATATGGCCCAGATGCCATTAACTTAGAGATTTTATTTGGTTTAAGAAATTAAAATGAGAGAGTAGTGTGCATGTGATTTTGAACGAGAAAGAGAGTGTGCCTTGTGAAATGTTTGATTGGTGATGTATCAAGTTTCCTCCACTCCAATGGAAAAAACTGAGCCTCTAAAAGAAAGTAATACTACTAATCTAGTGGAGACACATGGACATAGACAAAGAATAACCATTAGACATCAAGCGAAGTAGTTCACATACATGAAACAATCATTAAAATCATCACAAAACATTTCCAACAAGTTGAGCACCAAAGTCATTGAAATATTTCAATTACTTTAGTACATATGAAAGCCAACATAAAATGAAAACATTAGAAGAATGGTCTCAAAACATCCATGATCTATGGATGAAAATTTGTTGGCCAAATGGCTTCAAGTTTAAAGCAAAAGTTCCAAGATACATAAGTACAATGGACATCACTTGCTCCAATAGTGGAGCATTAGAGCAACTACTTGCTCCCCAAAAGTACTATCCCTATCTCTCTAATTCCTTGTGGTAGAAGCAAAGCTTAAAATTATTTTTCTTAAGTAATGAGGCTTCTTTTATAACTTGAGGCATGACCTTTCATATCCTCATGGCTCTTGAGTTTCTCATATGATTTTTCAACTTCAAATGACCTTTACACTTCTATAACTCTTCAACTTCCAAATAAATTTTGGAATTACATATGACTCATGGAATTAAATATCTTTTGGACTTCTTCACATGTCAATTATAGAAATCAATCTGTAGATTCAATACTTCTCATGAAATTTGCTAAATCACAAGACTTGAAGCTACTCTACTGATCCGTGGAAGTTATTTCACCATTTAAAGCAACAATAATATACATTCCAAAGGAAACATCACACATGCATAGGGATTTATCTAGGGGAAAGAAACTACTCAAAACCCCTTACTATGTATATTGAATTAATAAGAGAATAGAGAAAAAATACAATGCTTTCTCAAGCTTGGGCACACCCTACAATTGTACAATTTATCCCTCTTCCTGACTGACTGACTCTGGCCAACACGTAGCTAATATGAAGCCTCCCCAAGCTCCTATTTCCTTGCATTATTTCCCTTGGGAAATTTCCCATATTATTTTAAGAATTTCACACTTTGAAATTGCGCGATAGCCTTAGGTCATTCTCTGACTACATGCACCACCTCTACACATTGGAATATGCTACACCTAATAGTACAATACCTTGGAATCTTCGTCTCAACTAGGTAACTCGAATTCTCTGCATGCAATATTTTATTTTTATTTTTTTATTTTATTTTTATTTTTATTTTTATTTTTTTAATTTTTTACTTTTTTATTATTTATTTATTTAATTTAATTTATTTATTTATTTATTTATTATTATTATATTATATTATTATTAATTTATTTTATTTTATTATTTATTATTTATTTTTTCGGGCTGATTGATTAGTTAACTAGTTGTTCACTAAGTGTGGTTGAAGTTCCACTTCCACAACTTGACCTCCACTAGTTTTTATGACAGTTAGAACTAGTTAAACTGAAAATATTTCAAATTAACTGAAAAGGATTGTTACAAATTAGCAATCAATCATGTAGAAATGAAATCAAGATTCCCTAGGTCGAATTTACTGAGTTAACTGAGTGACAAGTGCCATGTCACCTCAGTTAACTACCTCCAAGTATTTTGCTGAAATAGAAATTTTAATTTTAATCTAGTTTGACCAAGGCAAAGTCAAAACTAGATTTTCTTGTTGCATTTTCAACACTCCCTCTTAGCAAGAAAGGGATTATCAACCACCCCTATCCCGCACCCGTCGAACTCAAATTTTCCTCTTGAAAAAGCCTTTGTCAAATTATATGCATCTTGTTCCTCTATTGGAATCTATTACAACAACGTAATTTGCCTTTGCACACAATCCCATTGATGGTGATATCGGATATCACTCTGCTTGGATAGTTCGTGAAGAAAAAGATTCTCATAGAGTTTGATACAACTCTAATTATCATAGTAAATCACAGTAAAATACACCATTTGACCAAACAAGGAAACAAGTATCTTTCTCATACAGATCACCTCTCATGTTGCTTGACTTACAACCATGTATTCTACTTCTATTGAGTTGAGTATCACTGATCTCTGCTTCCAGTTGTACCAAGAAAGCACTGTGGAACAAACATTGAAAATTCCACTTGATGTACTCTTTTGGTTTGATGGAATTCCTGCCCAATATTCATCAGTGAATCCACACAAATTCAATCCCTTTGTCCATTTGTACCAAAGTCCAAACTGGGTAGTGCTTTTGAGGTTCCATAGAACATGTTTAACTTCCCTCCAAAAGAGCATAACCATGGCTTGACTAAGTTGTTTGACTGCATAACACATGTCTAGTCATGTGTTCACATGATACATGAGTTAACCCACTAACTATCGGTAAACAGTCACATCCACTTCCTCACCTAAAGTGGAATCCTCTTTCTTCTAGTTGGTCACTAGAGGAGTCTCCATGGGTTAGCACCTGTCCACGTTGAACCTTTGAAGTATCTCGCTGGCATATTTTCCCTGAGAGACAAACAGTTCTCCATCAACTTTCCATACTTCCAATCCAAGGAAGTAGTATATGAGACCTATGTCCTTCATCTCGAACTCTCTTGGAATGTCCTCCTTGCAAGACTCGATCAACTACTCATCACTAGTAAGGATTAACGCATCAACATATAAAACAATAATCAATAATTTACCTTCTACCAAAATATGATAGAGGCTTGAATTTTCTTCAATTTTGGTGAATCCAAAACTAATGAGATAGTTATTGATCCTAGCATACCAAGCATGAGATGCTTTCTTGAGATCATACAATGCTTACTTGAGTCTGCACACATAAGACTCTTGATCAAAAGTCTCAAAGACTTTTGGTTACTCGATATACACCTCCTCCTTAATAACTCCACTAAGGAATTTTGTTTTCACATCCATGTAGTGGATCTTCCAACCCATCTATGCAACCAAAGAACTGATGGATATGATGGATGGGTACCTTTCTATAGGAGCGAAGGTCCACATGAGAGTACCCCTTGGCCACAAATCTAGCCTTGTAATTTTTTATGGTTTTGTTTGTTTTATACTTCACCTTGAAGATCCATCTTGAGCCCAAAATTTATTTTTTTACTGGTCTTGGGACGACCTCCAAAACAATGTCCTTCAGAATGGATTCATACTCCTCCACCATTGCATCAACCCATACTAGTTTCTATACTTATTCCTTGAAAGAGGATGGATCTATCTCCACTAGCCTAGTCATAAGATCCATGTAGCCAGTGTATTGATTTGGTGACCTTATCTATCTGTGCTAATTTGAAGGAGCACCCACATTCTCCCTTGCATCCTGCACAATCCTCTCAACTTCTCTGGTTCTCTCCTTGCCTTTTCTGGATGATTCTGCTTGAGTGGTTGTCTACACTCTCTACTCCTCAACTTGTGGCAGCTCCACAACATATTGAGGCTCCTCCTTTGCAGCTAAAAGATCCTCATCTGGTGGGATCTAAAGCTCCCTCTCAAGAGAGGACTACATGGCTTTGTCTTCATCAATTTTGACATCCCAATCGCATAATTGTAATTATGGGGGATGGAAAATAGACATGATAGTTGTGGGGAGGCTTTGTGTATCCCAAAAATACCCCCAACTCTATTGTTAACTCCAACTTCTTCCTTGAATATTTGGAGACATGGAAATAGACAGAGGCTCAAAAGATCCTAAAGTATGACACATATGCCTTCCTCACTAAGAAAGCCTCCTCTAGTATGATTATGCCAAGAATCTGACGAGGACTCATGTTCTACAAATAGACCATTTTGTTGCATGCTTCAACTAACATGTGCACAGGTAGGTTTTGGTCATGTAAAATCCCTTGTGATGCTCCCATAATATTTCATTTCTTCATCTCAGCCACCCTATTTTGTTGTGGGTTGTGGGGTGTTATCAACTCTTGTCGAATTCCTTCTTTTGCATAAAAAAATTTAAACTCATTCGACACGTACTTACCTCCATTGTCGCTCCTGAGAGCCTTCACCTTCCTTCCTATTTCTTTCTCCACCAATGCCTTGGACTCTAAGAACTTGGAGACATTCTCATCCTTCTTCCACAGGAAGAAGATCCACCACTTACACGAATAGTAATCAATAAAGATAACAAAATACTTGTGTCTGATATTGGAAGTTGTCGAGAAAGGTCCACAAACATCAGAGTGGATCCTTTCATGGAATGCATGTGCTTTATTGTCTTGATCACTGAAAGTGGATTTTGTGTACTTCCCAAAGGTACACCCTTTACATGTATTGTACTTCTTTAGTGCCCCTTCAAGGAGACTTGTGTTAATCGATTGCATGCTCTTCATAGCACCATGATGTAAATAGCAAAGTCGAATCTGACAAAGCTTTCCGACATTGCGGCTCTGCACCTTCTCTACCTTTGTTCTCAATGCATCACTGTCCTCCACATCTAGCTTATAGACGTTCTTCACTTGAACTGTGATCTTCTTCACTTGTCATGTGGTTATGTGTCTCAAGAATGCCTTCCTTTTCCGAGGATCACATCGTAGCCACAATCTTTGAAAATTGCAGCAAAGATGAGATTCTTCTTTAGACCTAGTACAAACATAACATCCTTGAGCTTGAGAGGGGAGTCTGACTCCCTCCTAAAGGCAACTATACCAATATTGTTCCCACTATACCTTCCATCATCTTCCATATCTATGTTCATATGGATATCCTTCTCCTCCAATTCACCGAAAAAAAATCTATTTGTCGTCATATGGAACGAGGCATCGATGTCGAGATACCACACACTTCCCATCACTATGATGGCCATGCATGCAATGAGAGTAAAATAAAGCTCAAAATATGAATCCAAGGCTTCACTTTCTTCTCCTCTTGCAGTCTTCTTTTATTCCTTCTGGTGTGGACACTGTGTTGCATAGTGCCTGAATTCATGACAGTGAAAGCACTTGATTCTGGACAGGTATTTCTTCTTCCCCCCTTGACTTGATTCTGCTTTGGACTAGGATTTCTCCCCTTTTTTTTCCTTTCCATTCAAGGAACATTTCTCCTCATTCCTTCTCTTTGATTAAGTCTCGTATCTAGTATTCCGCTTTATATCCTCCTGTACCAAATCAAACCACAAGCATTCGCAATTCGGTAGTTTCTCCCTCCCGTTCACCAAATCTTGGTAGTTGTGCCAGCTCTTAGGAAAGCCTAGAAGGGCTAGGCTCACCAAATAATTCTCTGCTATAGTAACCCTAACATAACCAAGTTCATCACAAAATTGTGTGAACCTACTCAGGTACTTTGGAATGGTCTCGTTCCTCTACATTTTGATATTTTGAAGTTTCTCATTCAGTGCCAATTTTTTGTGGTCACTACTATTCTAGAAACATTTTGTTAGCACTTGCCACATTACATACAGAGTCTCTTTCCCATGGAAATGAAAGAAAATATGGTCTCGTACTCCCTCCAATATGATGCTCCTCCCCTTAGCAACAAACTTCTTCCATTCTGTTAGATCCTTTGCATGAAATGATGTTGGTTTCAGAATATCATTATTAATGAACTCCTTCAACCCATTATTCTCCAGTACTACCTCCTCACAGTCCTTCCATGGAACATAATTCAATCTTCCTTGAAGGAAATACATGAGCCTTAGTCCATTAAAATCCATATTCTCAGTCATGAAGAGAACCTGCAACCTTGATCTACAAACTCGAATCTCCTACAATGACAACTTTTAAATATATAATCTACTGTGATTCCAGCTCCGATACCATGTAGAAATTAATGTGTAGATCCAATATTGTTCATGAAAGTTTCTAAATCATAGGAGTTGAATACACTTGACTGATCTGTAGAAGTTAATTTACTATCTAAAATAAGAATCATAAACATGAAATAAGAAACATCACACACGCACAGAGATTTATCTAGGGGAAAGAAACTACTCAAAACCCCTTACTATGTATATTAAATTAATAAGAGAATAGAGAAAAAAAACACAATGCTTGCTCAAGCTTGAGCACACCCTACAAGTGTACAATTTATCCCTCTTCTTGACTGGCTGACTCTAGCCAACACTTAGCTAATATCAAGCCTTCCCAAGCTCCTATTTCCTTGCACTATTTTCCTTGGGGAATTTCCCATATTATATTAAGAATTTCACATATTGGAATTTCACAATAGCCTTAGGTCATTCTCTTACTGCATGCACCACCTCTACACATTGGAATATGTTATAAATGATAGTACACTACCTTGGAATCTCCATCTCAAATGGGTAACTCAAATTACTTGAATGCAACAATTTTTTTGGGTTGGTTGATTAGTTAACTAGTTGATCACTGAGTGTGGTTGAAGTTCCACTTCCACAACTTGACCTCCACTAGTTCTTTTGATAGTTAGAACTAGTTAAACTGACAATAAGTCAAATTAACTTAAACTTATTTCTACAAATAAGAAATCAATCATGTATAAATGAACTCAAGCTTCCCCAAATCGAATTTACTGAGCTAACTGAGTGACCAGTGCCATGTCACCTTAGTTAATTACCTCCAAGTATTATGCTCAAATAGAGATTTGAATTTTAATCTAGTTTGACCAAGGCAAAGTCAAAACTAGATTTTCTTGCTACATTTTCAAAAGCTCTTTTGTCCATACATGACTCTTGGAATTCTACTTCTTTTTCTTTGCAATAATTACATAATTACATCATGATTTCCACATTGTCATGTGGTGAGCACATGAAAAGTCACTATCATTTATGGCTTGAACCCATAGAGACTGATGACATGAACTTTCTTTGATAGGTGACAAGGCTTCCATGTATGTCTTCGATCTCAAATGCATCTTCCATGTTTTTGATGTCTTCACCCTCGAAAGGGTCTTTGATCATATGGAGTCTTTTGGGTTGCTTTGATAATTAGGATTTCAATGTGTTTTTAATTCTAGAATTCCCCCTTTGACTTCCTTCTTTTCCCGATCTTTCCATGCATCTTTGCCATGTTTTTCTTGAAATACCTGCAAATAAAATCACTCATGGCAAGCAAATATCAGTCTGAAAAATATCCTATCCTAACATGTTTCATGTATATTTTTTGTTCATAACTTAACAGTGCGCTTAGAAAGGATAGGGAAATCACTAGGGGCAAGGATGCACCCTAAAAGAGGGAAGGGTTTAGGCTTCAAGGCTTCTAGATGTGTTCATACATCCAACATGAGAGAGAAATCTCAAGAGAGGGCATATAGCGTGGGTATGAAGGATGGAGGAAGAGTGTTTTAGAACACTAAGTGCGTTGTGCACTCAAGGGAGACATGACAAGCATAGGGTGCACTATTGAAGGCTTAAGGGATGGGGATTTAGGTATTTGGGGTGCACTCAAGAGAGCCAAGGAGGGAAGAGGGTCCATTTCTGGAGGATGAAGGGATGAATCTTCAGTGCTTTAGTATGCACTCATATGCTCAAGGAGGGAATATTTCTTCGATTCGAAGGAGTGTGTTCAAAGGGAAGACTTGGTTTTTCCAGGCACAGTTCGAAACAGGGAAGGGGATTGATGCTTAGGAGCATACTATGTGCTCTTGAAGGAAATAGGGTGCACTTAGGAACAATGAAGGAGACTGATTAAGGCTTTATATTTCTCTTTTTTTCTCTCCTAGTCCTAATGGTCTAGCTTGTGCAACTGAAATTTATCTAAGTTTGCAAGATAGAACAGGGGGTGAACATAATGAATTTAGACATGAAATCAAGTGTAACACATACCAAATCATCAATAAAAATTCAAAAAGCTTGAAAAATGATAAATACACATCAAATTCTAGTTTACAAACACTCCCCAAGTACAATAAAGAAAGTGTGTGCGAATGCGACCAAACATGTCATTTTACAACAAACAAATGTGTTATAACCATGAAGTGCACTAGAGATGTTCTAGAAAATGTGATGAAACTTGGGAATGATCAAGAACACTTGAAATAGATGAAATTACTTGGAACAACACTTGAAAACCAAACAAACACTTGATACGACAGTTGGGTAGGCTGTAGCAGCAATAAAGCTTGGCGACACACTGGATGAAATTCAAATTCTTTTCCTCGGAATTACAATTTAGTCAAAGGGTTATCCTTTCAGGAAGTTTTGATTCACCAATTATATTACCTTGATTTCCCCTCTCGGCCTGGTTGTATACATAACACCTTACTTTCCTTTACTTGGTTCAAACTCAAAACAAATATGCCATATTGCAATTATTTCAATAGGAAAGGGTAATATGCATGGTGATTTTAAGATATTCAAAGTATGAGTTTCACCTATGGTGCTTCTCTACTACCAGCAAACCTGACCAGTAACCCAAAAGATTCGCTATAGGAGCACAAGTGTTGCTTTTCTATCACCGAGATTGAACAGTACTCGAAAAAAGTCACTTGTTTCACTTCTCTACACAAGAAGCCTTTCTCTTTTTTCACCCTTAAATTATTTATTTAATATAGCTGTGTTTCTACACTTATTATTTTCAAAGGGTGGAAGAGGGATCTCGACTTATTAAGAGAAGAAGAGGTTTCCCCTTCATATGAGTATTTATATAACCTCTGATATGGGTTTTCTCGCTATATATTTTTCCCTTATCCTTTATCTACCATATAGGATAAGCATGTAACAAACCAAGTAGTTTTCACACCAAGCTGAGGAGTTGGGATACTAGAATAGATGTGAATCTAGCAGGTTCTCTCAAGGGTTTCCTCTTGGATGTATCATATTTTCAATCCGAACTTAGCTCAACCTATGATATATTCCTAAAATAAAGAAGAAGAACTAACAAATATCCAAGCATTGTGGTTGTCTCATCTCCTCTATATTCTATAGCAGAACCCTTTTGAGCCATCGACTCTTTCACACAAGGTATTATTTGTGTACAATGACTAGGAAATAGAACAAGATAAGACATGATAAAAACAAGACATACAATAAATGATGAAGAAACTATTGCATAGTGAAAGAAACATAGAGCTACTACTGAAATTAGAGTTTCAAATATTGAAAAGTCATAGGAAGAAGGTTGGTCCTCCCATCTAAATATTTCATCATGAAGGCATTATGACTGAGTTTCTCTATGATGGTATAGGGGCCTATCGACAGAGATTGGAATTTTGTGTGTTTTCCTTTCTCTTCATGGGATTTGTCCCACTTCAATACTAAGTTAGCCACATCAAAACTCCTCATCACTGTAGATTTTTTTTTAACCAACGATTAATACGAATCTGGTGTACAACAAATATTTATTTAGCTTTGAGTCTTTATTACTTAAGTTTAAGGAAAGTATATATCCTACTTTGAACCAGAAGCCAATGTCTACCTTGGGACTCTTGGGGGAGTTGTAAGGTTGGGAGGTATAGGTTGGGAGGTATAGGTTAGGAGGAAAGATAACTTCTTTACCATAAACTAGGAAGTGTGGTGAGGTTTTAAGGGAAGGTTTCGAAGTTGCACAATCAACCCATATTTTATGTATCAAAGCATCATGCTAGTTCCTTTTCTTAGAGAAAATGGTTTTCTTAATTATGCAAATGATATTTTTGTTCATTGATTGTGCTAAAACATTTCCCTGTGGGTAATAATTAGATGCATACTTCAACACAAAACCATTCTCTAATGTGAATTGATCAAGTTTCAACAAAAAAATAAGTCGCATTCTTAAAGACAAGAGACGTTGGAATGCCAAACCTGGTTATAATGTTCTGTTTTAAGAATTGGATGACTTCATAGTCATTAACTTGTTCTAAAGGAACTGCTTTTGTCCATCGAGTAAAATAATATTTCGTCTTCAAAATGTATTGGTGTTTCTTTGACGAATGTAGGAATATTTTTCCAATAACATCTAGTCCCCATTGTTGGAATGGTTCCACAACTGCTACTTGTAGTAGTGGGGCGATTGACTTTTATTCTCGACTAGCACATCTATGATAAGATGGGAACCTATGGGCATAAGAATGAGTGTCCTTGAATAAGGTGGGCCACTAATAACTAGTCCTCATCACTTTATATGTAGTTTTATCGCCCTCATAGTGACCACCTACCAGTTTATCGTGAAAGTCTCTTAATACCTTCTCTGTGTCTTAAGGCTCTAAGCATCTTAGCAAGAAACCATTATGGTTTTTTCTAAAAATAACTCCATGAATGAGCTAATAAGATGAAAATTTAAGGCAAATTCCCCTCTTTTTTTATTCAATAAATTTGTGGGCATGGTGTCGTGCTCTAATAATTGTCATATATCTTAATACCATGATGTTGTTGAGATTTCCTAGGGAACCTGTTCAATGTTATACATTTATATTTCCTTCTCCCGTCCTGAAAGATCTTGATCTGAAACATCTCTTGCTTTTTTTGCAAGTTGATAAAGGCCATTACCCTTAATGATATGAGTTGTCTTAAACTCCAGATCATATTCTTGTATACAGGTCATCCAATTTTTCCTCTTCTTGCCCAACTCCTGCTGCACAAAGAGTGTTTTGACCATTGGATGAGGCACATATATGATCATGTGAGATTTAAGGAGGTAGGGCTTGAAATCCTTGTCTATCTTATATACAGCATAAGCTTGCTTATCGACGTCAAGGTAGTTCAACTCTCACCCCTACAATCCTGCACTCATGAAAGAAATAGATCATTTTTTTCCTTCAACATCCTTCTGCTTCAATATGGTTGTAACAAATGAATATGAAGAAATAGTGTAAAGAAGGAAAACCTTGCCATGATCGATACCAAACAACGTAGGTGTGTCAATGATAGCTTGTTTGATAAGAACAAAAACATCCTTCTCTTTTTTGTTCCATTTATAAATTGCATCTACCTTAATCATCTCCTATAATGGTTTAACTATCTAAGCATAATCAAAGATGAACTTGTGGAAGAAACTAATATTACCTAAGAAATATTCCATGGCCTTCTCGTTAGGGAATGAGATTTGAGTTATAGTTTTGACCCTTTCTCGATCAACTTTGATTCTGCTATTAGTAATGATGTGTCCTAAGAGAGTTCCTTTTGACACACCAAATATGATTATCTTGGGATTAAGGGAGATCCCATACTTATTCCATTTGTTTCATATGATGCACATGTTTTGATATTCTTTTAGAGAATACAGTTACAACATCCAGATAGACTACTACACTTTGTCCAATCAAGCCACGAAAAGAGATGTCCATCTCTTTTTAAAATGTAGCACCAACATTGATAAGCCAACATGACATATGCTTAAAGGAGAATGTTCCCCACTTGGTCTTGAAAGTGGTTTTGAGGAAGTCTAGTCTTGCCACTAGCACTTGATTGTAGTAAGAAAAACCATTTAGCAGTGAGAATATTTCAAACCTAGATATTGTTTGGAGGATATATTATATGAATGGCACCAAGTAATTATCTTTTTTTGATGTGTGGTTGAAATTGATAAAGTTGACACATAAACTTATCTCACTGGACTTCTTCTTGAGAGGGACCAAATTCAAAACACAAGTAGAATGTCTCAACATAAAAATGATCTAAACATCCAACAAATTTCTTAGTTCCTTTTGGATTAAGGGTTCTAGTGTTGGATAAACTTTCCCTAGATTTTTTTGAAAATTTTTCACCCATTCTTTAATGGGAATGACATGCTAGATAATACGAGTGTCGTGTGTCTTCAAATCATTGTAGGTCCATGTAAACACACCTTGGTACTATTTGAAAAGGTGGAAGAATATTTGTCTTTCTTTGGGAGAACAACATGTACCAAGGTTTATATATTTTAGATCATCTTGAGTTCTCAAGTTGACTTGTTCAAATGACAACTTCAAACTCTGATTTTTAGTATTAATTGGTCCTCTAAACTAGTTTTGTAGGTCATATATTTTTTCTAGGGACACTACACCTTTAGTCATGGTATTTCCCCTAACAATAGCAGTTTCTTCCTGCAAAGCATTGTTGTTCTCATCTTCTTCAATGACCGCATCTTTTAGCATGTCCACATTATCCATAAAAAACATTATCTATTGGCCATCGTTGGAAACATGAAAATTAGTTACCTTATCTGGTATAAATTATTTATATATAGTCTCTATAGGGAAACCATTTTTTAAAGGCAAAATTATAGCGACTGCATTAGCTAATGTGTTTGTTGTCGCATTTATAGTTCTAGAAACATAAATAAATTAAAATATTTGAAATAAGTAATCAAATACCATACCCCTTGTTAGTAGTTTTTGAGATTTGGTGAAACACAGTGGATAATTTTCCATACCTGATGAGTAACATATTTTGAGTCACCAATTACCTTCAGTAGATCTACCTTCAAGATGATGTATTTCTTTAAACCAAGCATGAGTACTTCATATTCGGAAGTTTTATTTGTGCACTCGAATTCAAAATGACATGATAGGATGTACTTCTTATTTTGTGGGTCTATGAGAATGCAACCAACTCCAGAGCCATCATGCATTTTTGAACCATCAAAGTACAAATTCCAAATATTATCAGCTACTAAATTGGTTCCTACACTATTACTACTATTATGAACATCTATGTTACAAGATTCTTTAGCACCAGTTGGAGTACAAAAAGGAGCTCTAGCTATATATCATGTGGGATGGGTGACAATTGTGCTTGAAAACACCTATGATAGATTTCCAAGAAATAGTTTCCAAAGAATATGTCTACAAAGCTAGTGAGAACTAGTATTGCAACAATAATGTTGCAACTCCTGGGGCTTCCTGCTTTACTTTTATCAACCCAGTAGTTCATAACAAACTTGGAAGCGACGGTGCTATATGCACAAGTACTAGCTCTTACTACAGGCTGTCACTTGGTCAGCTGGTGCAAGGTCGCTAGGAGCTTAAGCCAGCTTCTATGAATTATCAGAAGAAGCTTTTAACTGTGATGAAAGAAAGCTAACTTTACAGAGGCTATTCTATTTGTATAAAAAGAAGGAAAACTGAAATGTAACACAAACCCTAGCAAACCCTAATTTACCTACTAACCCTACTTTTGTAGGAAAAGAGATGAAAACTGATGAAATGAGTTCCATTGACTATTGAAAAGGTAGATTGCATTTATTCAAGCTACTTTTGAAAATAAATGAGAAGAAAATATCTTTTTGTGCTTTTGAGTGTTTTTATGTGAAATTATTATGCTTGTGATTTATCTGGTTGTGATTGTGCAGAGATTTGGTGGAAAAGGAAGATGGAGTTGGTTTTTGTAGAGGTGGAGGAAAGTGTGGAGAGGTCCTAAGAAGCCCCTAGTACCCTTCTGAAGACTTCCATTGCAATCAGATTTCGAAAAGCCACTTATAGGGAATTCTACAGGAGGCTACAGGGGATCTATAGGAGGATTTACAGGAGGAGGCCAAGAGCTATTTTTGGAGTTTTGAAGGTGGAAAAATGATGGGAAAGGGTAAATGAAGGCTAGATGAAGGCGTTGAGGTGTCTGTAGCTTGTCAAGGAAGATCGGAAAATAACATGATGGTTGGATTTGTTCGAAGGGCAAGAGGGAAGCTCATGGAGAAAAATGCAGAAACTAGGGTAGATTGGGAAAATGTTGCGAATGACTTGGGAAATATGGGAGAAGAAAATTGATGCTGGCTGCTTTATGGATGGATGGTGAGCTAAGGTGTCCTACAAGATATCCGCACATCTACTTATCGAAACTGAGCGGAAAAGAACTAGTTGTACTACGAAAACATAAATATCTCTAGTTAACCTAATTCCTAGCCTAGAAACAGAAAATGTTAAACAATAGCCTATGAATAGAAAAACATGCAAAGAGATCTATTGGAAAACAGGAAATGATCTTGGCAACTGAATCTGATGCAACACATTTAATTGTCAAATAAAGTCATCACACTAGAAATTGCATGGAAGAGCAAAACTGTGTTTTTGGGGGGCAGCAATAGTGCCTTGACCTCAAATCATAGTCCCAGAAAGGGAAAACGGAGATCAAGGCCCGCTGTTGGCATTTTTGAATCATATTTTATCACTACATTAACCTACTTGAGTAATTGAAACAAAAACAGCTATGCAAACCATCAAAAGCAACCTAATCTAAACAAAGTAAAATGAATCTATGTAACAGAAATTAACTCATGAACTGAAGAAAAAACATATAAGTACAAAGTAAGAGGTGTTGGGCAGCTTGGGTTGGGCCCTAACCCAAGAGCTTTAGTCCTCTGAAAGAGATCAGTGCTGGCTCAAAAACTATTTCATCTTCATTATAAAAAGTAATAGTCACATTACATAAACTGTTCTCAAAAAGGAACTCGAAAATAAGTTGAACAAGTGCTACACAAAAGTGTGAAAATTATACTAATGACTAGCTAACCTATTGAGGCTCTAAGCCCCCTTATTTATGCAAATGTATTCCTCCAATATTCCTCCTAAAATCAAGGAGCTCGGCTTCCCAGAACTGGAGATAAACAACAGTCCTTATTTACTTGCTTGGTTGCCCCTTGGTATGTGGACCTTTGTGTTCTTAGTTGTTGATGGAGGATTTGAGGAAAGGGATCATAAACGAAGGAGACACCCCCCTACAAATCCTCTTCCTTGTTTCCCTTGAGTATTTGCTGCCAATTGCTCATAAATCCCTTGACTTTGTCCAAAATTGACCAAAAATCTTCATAAAGCAGACATTAGACTACATGGCAAAATGACTAACCCAATTCACTCTATTAACATAAATATATTCAAAAACATGCAATAAAATAATGAGAATGGTGGATTAAGTCCAATTAAGAGGAAAAATGGGCCCATATAATTACCCATTTTTGGGGCTCATCATCACCCCCTACTAAATGGGTTTCTCACCCTTTGAGCAACTAGTCTAACTCTTCATCCTTGCTGGCTCTGATAGATTCCCTGATATCCCATGCTTCTAATGTGATATCTTCCTATTTATCATGGAATCCTACCTTTCTATCCACCTCTTCCCACTGTTTTTGTTCTTCCTCCTCTTTTACTCCTTCCAACAGTCCCAACAGCAGTGGAGGATTGAATTTGAGGCTAGTCCAATTAGTATTCAAACTTTTCATAGAGTGCTTATACAGTGGCACTCTCCTCATGGCTTCCCCCATCCTATTTGGGAAGTGATACTCCATGATCCGTAGGCTGTGTGGCAATGTGTTCCACCTTCCCATGCAGGCATGAATGCAGTCATCTCGAAACAATCTCTCCGTGTCCTTGAAATGTGCAATAGCCTGGGCCTACTTATCAACATAGTCATGGACAACTTGAGGATTAGCTGCAAGGTATTGGTGGGCATAAATGAGAGCCATGGGTTCTATTGGTTCTACTCTAATCATCAAGGGTTCATTCAGCTCTTTTTCCATCATTTTTTGGATCTCTGCTGCCCTTTTCTCTTCATGGCTCATCCAAGATGCCATGGCCATCAGCTGCAAGTCTCCCAATGCATCATTGGGATCCCATAGGTTGATATCAGTAAGGGCCAAGTTGTGCAAGTAAAACTCTACTAGCTTCGCTTTGTCCTTAGCTGAAGTGTGATCACATAGATGCATAAATTGGCCATAATCCTGAAAAGGTATTGTGCCCCTCTAGGCTAGTACCTTGATCTAAAATTGGAGCCTTTGATCCTTGAGGTACATTGCATATGATCTGGCTAGCTACTTGCACTATAATGCCTCCATAGCCCAGCTGGCCATGCAGGCTAATTGGGCTTCCTTTTCCTGTAGCTGCCTTCTCAAGATCAACACCTCATTTTCTGTCGGGGATTCCCTTTCCTATTGCTGTCTTGTTAATGTCTCATTGTCTACCTGGGGTTCCTCTTCCTATTGTTGTCTTTTTAATATTGACAGTGCATTTCCTCCTTGAGGTTCCCTTTCTTGCAGTTGTTTCTTTAACATTTCATTTTATGCCTCCAATTGAGCTCTTCCGAAGCTTTCTATATGCCTAACCATGCTCAATTATTTGCCCATTTCCCTCAATTTTTTTTCCATGTGCCCAATGTCTTCCACCCCTTTTGATTTGGCAATCTGCATCCATGTATGGGTCCTTACTCTTTTCTTTTCAACCTCAAAGAAAATAAGGACTACAAACTTTTGTGGGATGCTTTTTCCCCCTTCCAGGAGGTTGTAGTATGAGCCTAAGTTAGGCTAAGGTCCAGGCTCTGGTATCTCTTTTTCCTTGTATTCCTCCTTGGTCTGTTCTTCTGCTTTCTTTCCAAGCTTTTTAGTCTCTTGGAGCTTTGCCAATGTCTCCTGTAGAGAGGTTTGCACCTCCTGTAGGACTGTTTTAGAGTCCATTAGTTTGATCCTCTCTTTCCAAGTAGAGGTCTTAGGACTTCCTCTTTCATAAGTGATGGGGGTTTTGGATGGAGATCCCTCCTTTGTTGCAGTAGGGTCATCCTCAATGATGATGGGCTCCTTTGAAGGTGGCTGAGGCTTCCCCATCTTTATTCTGGTGCTCTTTTGAGCCTTGAAGTACATAGATGGTTGTCTCTTCCTTTTTCCTTTGGGCTTGGTTGGAGTACTAAGTGAAGCAAGAATAACTGTTGCCTCTCTTGCTAGTGTCTTAGGATACACTTCTTCTTGCTTTGCTTCCTCTTCTTCATCTATTGTTTTTCCTATTTCTGGTGGTTTTGTTTCTGTTGTCTCTGATTTTGTTTTCTCCTCTGCTTTCTTAGTTTCTTCCTTTCCTGTGGCAACCTTTTTCTACACTGCCTTAAGCTTCTTCCTTTTAGTTCTTGGTCTCTTCTTTTTCTCTGTTGTGGTTTTACCCTTTTCTGATTTTGATTCTTTATTCTTCTCTACTTTAGGCTCATCTTTGTTGGTGTCATGTTTCTCCTCTCCTATCTAGTTTCCTT
Organism: Pinus taeda; assembly: GCA_000404065.3. Lineage (NCBI taxonomy): Eukaryota > Viridiplantae > Streptophyta > Pinopsida > Pinales > Pinaceae > Pinus > Pinus taeda. Next base: position 453,928 of record APFE031105102.1, read on the forward strand.
CTTCTTCTGTGTGGGGTTCCTCTTCTTCCAAGTAAGTGTTCTTTTCTTCTTCAAGGATTTCCTTCTCAGCTTCCCCTTTTTGTTCCTCCTCTTCACTTCCATATGGACTAAGATCATCAGTGAGAGTTTTTATATCATCCTCTTTAGTCATGTTCCTGAAAATCTCCCACGCTATGGGGATTGTGTAAGTGTGGAGGGCATCCTCCACCAGTAATTTAATTAGCCCATGGTGAGCCAATTGGTGTGGAACCCCTGCCTTCAATTTGGTGCTAGACTCTATCAAGGATTAGAGGAGAAAATATTGAATACTGAGTTTTCTAAATGCAAGAAGGTCCATGCCATATCTTAGTTCATGTAATTGTCTGAAATGGTACCCATAAACTATGTTGTATCTTCCTTCACAAGAGATATATTTCATGATCTGATAACTAACCTCACCACATGGATAAGGTATACTTGTCCTCCTGATGCCATTCTTATTCTCCACAGGATGTTCATTAGGCTGGAAAAAGGTCTTCTTGGCAACTTGACCCAGTGGTTTTTCTTCTTTGCTCTAGGGTGGCCCAAGTGGAAGACCGGTGACCCTATTGATGAATTCCTGCGTTAGTTCTATGGTTAGACCCCTGAAACTAACAGTGGCATGGGTTTTTGACTAAGGTTTTAAAGACAATAAAATTTCCTCTGTGACTTCCTCATAATACCCATGAAATTTTTCAAAGAAAGGCATCCAATTTGCCCTGGTAAAGAGGGCCACCACATCTGGATGTTCATGCAGCTAAGTTGAATTCAGAGGCTCCTTCCTCATAAAACCCCCTATCACGATGTTCAGAGACTACTGGAAAGTTTCAGGTGAGAAGGAAGGCAACAAATTTCAAACCCGAAAACAGAGGAACAGCTGAGGTTTTCTTTCTTGAACCAGAGAGATAGTTTTCGTGTTCTTCCTTTTTAACGAAAACAATTGCAACTTTCCTTCCTTCCAAATTCTATTCTTAAACTTAATTTACTTCTCGGTCTGTTTGAGGGAAACAATATCTTAAAAAAATAGAGAGCATACAGAACAATGTTTTTTTCCCTTTCACAACATAAGCAGACTACCCAATGCAAGTTCACTTTTTTACAGACTTAATTTTCTAGAGTTGCATCACCTCTTTATAGAGGAGAATACCACTGAGGATAAAGAGACAGTATTTCAGTGCAAAGAGTAAATGGAGAAACTATATATATATATATATATATATATATATATAATATATATATATATTATATATATATATATATATATATATATATATAATATATATATATATATTAAACACAGGTAGACTCTCTTCTCACTTTTCCCTTCTTTTCAACTCAATATTTCGCTTGAAATCACACCACCCTTTGTAGAGACGGAAATACAGAGAGGGTCTACACAAAGCCTACCTCTTCGAGCTCGAACTTGCCATAAAATCCTGAATTTTCCTCTGTGGTGCTGCTCATTGGCCCTCCTGTAGAAAGGCTCCTGTAGGACTATGTTTCTGCTCCTGTAGAGTCCGATAATGCTCCTATAGAGCCTGATAAGAAGAAGGGTTTTGAAACTGACAGAGAGCGACTGTTTCTAGGCTCTGGAGGTGGTAGTTAGGTTGTTACAGCCGAGAGCTCATCAATACAATGAAAACAAAGGTGGTGGAGCCAGTCGATTGCAATGTACTTAAGCTTACGAGAGTGTTTTGCGGTGACAAGGTGAGGTGGCAGGAAGGGTATGTTACCCTCATCTGGACCATTGGTCTCTACTTCAGTGCCATTATGGAACTTCATGCTGCCTCCCCGCAATCACTTCCATCATTCCCGTTAAACGCCTCCACTACTTGTTTTGAGTTTTTCCCGAGTTGACTGAACACGTGTGTTGATTGCACCCACTGAGCGCTATTTGAGCTAGACAAGGTGATGTTTGAACCAGAGGAGGGGTGTTGTTTGAACTGGATGAGGGTGGCTAGTTAGTTGGCCACCAATATTTTTTAATCACAACCATTTCACTTGTCCATGTAGTTTTTAAATTATACTTATGCAATAGAGGAATGGGTTTAGTCACTTACCTGTTAGTTGCTACTGTGTTGTTGCATGCTCAGACTTTGGCATTCTGTTCATGGATTGCTACTGCTGGCGTCCGTGGCTTCTGAAGTGGTGGCTTGACTACCTCATACTGGTGATCTTCAATCAGGTCTAACTCCTTGCGCATTTTATACATCTGTGGCTACACCGACCCTACCTCTGGAGCTCGATTTTTAAGGGGATCAGCTGCTATAGGAATCCTGAAGGATTTCCTGTAACTGCTTCTCCCTCTAAAACTTTTGGCAGAGGCTTGAGTAGGGACTGGAGAGGTAGCTGAGGAAGGTTTTTTCAGTCAAGGAAAAGTAGCTGGTATGCACTAGGTAAGAGCTAAGTTAAGGATGATGTTGTTTTATTCTTCATTTAAAAAAAAAAAAAAAAACAAAAGAAACATGATTTCTATATTTTTTGTGCAGGTAAGAAAGAAGAAAGTAGAAATGCAGTGGTACAGGTATGGAATGAAGATTTAGGAGGATGAATGGTGGTAGGGGGCGTCCACAGATCTCCTGGACAAGTTTCTAGCCCTTTGATCCCTTTCTTGACTTGATTTCGAGCTTTCTATGGTTTCTACAGGAGCCTCCTATAGAATGCACAAAGCCTCCTATAGGATGCATAATTTTCCAGAACAAGTGAGACCAGGGACTGGGAAAAGACAATAGCGATGGAGAAATGATCTATCAGAGGTGTATTTGGCTTGGCCATGTTCCTTTTTCTTCTATGGCCCTCCTGCAATCTACAATGCATTCCAAATAAGTTAATTTCTCCATTCCTGTTTTTTCTTCTTTCTTTGTTTTCTTTTTTTTTTTCTTTTTTCCTTTTTATGAGATAGTTGAGGCACCTCCAGGAGGTTTTTACCCTCATTTCCTACCCTGGGTGCCTCCAAAGAGAGGTTTTCATCCAGGGATCTTTTATTCTCCTTTTTTTCTTTTCTGTTTTTTTTTTTAGGGTGTGGTTGGAGTGGAGACTGAGACTTGCTCCACTACCAACACTGTTTTACACATATTCTCAATGAATTCTTGCTTGAAGAGGGTTTTCCTATAGATTTTCAACCTATGCCCATTGAAAAGCATGGGGATGGCTTCTTCATCGATGGTCTTGATCAAAATTGAACCATTGTCATTGCACCTTTCTACTGTGTACAGTCCCAGCCATCTTGTCCTCAGTTTGCCATTGAAATATTTATACCTTGAATCATACAACATGCCCAAATTCATTCCTGGAATTGTTTCTCTTTGAGGTGTCTGTCATGCCATATTTTCCTTTGAAGGTGGACTACCTCTAAGTGGAGAAGGGCCTACAATCTTTGTTCATCCAATCCATTTAGCTGAAGTAGCCTTTCCTTTTGTGCATGGCTGAGATCTAGGTCCAGTTGAGCTGCCATCCTTAGTGTGTTATATTCAAATTCTATTGATAGCAAAGCCTTCTTCCCATAGACCAGCTCATAGGGTGTGAACCCTATGGTGGTGTTATAGGCCCAGGTGGCCTCAACCAATCGATCTGCCCAATCTTTTCTACTGCTGCTCACTACCTTGGTCAAAATCCCTTCCAAAGCTCTATTAGTGACTTCCACCTGTCCATTTTCTTGCAGATGGTAAGGGGTGGAAGTTCTGTGCTTAATTTTTTGATGTGTGAGCAGGTCTTCAATCAAATTGGAGGTAAACTGACTTCCTTGATCTGTGACTAATTCTCTTGGATATCCAAACTTGTAGAATATATTCTCTCTCAAAAACTCAGCTACTTTTTCTTCTGTTATTGCCTTGATTTCCTTTGTTTCTGCCCATTTTTTCAGATAATTAGTTAACATGATGATGTAAGAATTTTTCTTTGAAGGAGGGTTGATAGGACCCACAAAGTCCATGCCCCACTTCTCAAATGGCTCGAAAGTCACTTGAGGTTGCAGAGGCATCTCATCCCTTGGAGTAGGTTTCCCCATCCTTTGACATCAGTCACATTGGCCGATATATCGCCTTACATCTTGATGAAGTGTGGGCCAATAGTAACGTGCTTGCGGGATTTTGAGGGCAGTCCTCTTTTCTGCAAAATGGTCCTCACAGGGCCCATCATGATAGGTTAGGAGAATGTCAAAAACTTCCTCCTCCCTGACACATCTCCTCAAAACCTAATCTGGGCCAAGTTTGAAGAGATTTCTCCCAATCCAGGTGAAAGGGGCACTTTTCCTCATGATCTTGCTCTTCTCTTTTGAGGACAGGTGTGGTGGGAATTGTGTGGAAACCAAGTAATTTTCTATATCAAAAAACCATGGAGAGAGTACTGAGATAGAAAATAGGTGTTCATCTGACATTTGATCATCCACCATTCCTTCTTCACCTCTAGGCAGATCTATTCTAGACAAAAAATCAGCAACAACATTTTCCTTACCCTGCTTATCAATAATGGTTAAATCAAATTACTACAATAAAAGAAACCATCTAATAATATGAGAATTTACACCTGGTTTGTTCATTAAATAGCTAATTGTAGCATGATCAATCTGTACAAACGTTTGATACCCTGTGATGTAGTGTTTGAACTTGTTTAGGGAATGGACTACAACTAGGAGCTCCTTTCAGTTACAATCTAGTTTAATTTTGCCTTCGACAAGTTTTTACTTACAAAATATATGGCATAAGGTAGCTTCTCATCAACTTTCCCTAAGGCTGCTCCTATCACTTTATTTGAGGCATCTGTATGAATGTGGAAAGGTAGGGCCCAGTTTGGACCTCTCAAAATTGAGGCAGTCACCAATTTACTTTTCAGGGCATCCAGAGCTTCTTGACAGTTGTCAGTCCTTATGAACCTAACATCTTTTCTCAAAAGATCAAACAATGGAGAGGATAGCTTACTAAAATCCTTAATGAATCTTCTACAATACCCTGCTAAGCCTAGGAAACTTCGAACATCTCTTACCTTTGAGGAGGTGGGATTCTTTGGATGATGGCAAATTTGTTGGAGTCCACCTGTAATCCTTGTTGAGAGATTGCATGACCTAGCACAGTCCCTTCAATCATCAGGAATTCAATTTTTTTTTAGGACTGAGGGACAGGTTCATTTCAATACACTTGTCTAAAACTTTTCCCAGGTTAGACAAAGCTTCCTGGAAGTTGGAACCATAAGGGGTAAAGTCATCCATATAGATTTCCACTGCATCATGAACCAGTTCAACAAATACACTCAATATTACTCTCTGGAAAGTGGTGGGAGCATTACACAATCCAAAAGGAAGGACTTGGTATGCAAAGGTACCCCAAGGATAAGTGAAAATGGTCTTGTCTTGGTCTTCCGGGCTGATTTGATCTAGTTGTACCCACTAAACCCATCTAGGAAGGAGAAAAACTTCTTCCCTATTAGGCCACTAACACTTGATCTATGAAAGGCAAAGGAAAATGGTCCTTTTTGGTGGCCTTGTTTAGTTCTCGATAATCAACATAGATTCTCCACTTCCCATTTTTCTTTGGCACTAACACCAAAGGAGAGACCCATTCACTATCAGAGATAGGGTAGATGAATCCTGCATCCAGTAACTTTTGTAGTTCTTCTTTGACAATGTCCTTAAGGGATGGATTCATCCTCCTTTGAGGCTGACTAACTAGTTTCCAATATTCCTTAATTTAAATGTGATGAGTATAGACTGAAGGGTGCACTCCCTTCATCTCCTTATAGCTCCAAGCAAAAGTATCCAAGTGATTTCTTAATAAGCTACACAGTTCTTTCTCCTGAGAGGTGGATAGGGATGAGTTGATCTTCAAGGTTCTTTCTGGGCCAAATTCCATATTCTTAACTTGGAGAGAGGTCGAGTCAGCCACACAGAAATCAACTAAAGGATTGGCTTGGGTTTCTTCAACCAGCTCTTCTAATGGCAACACACTGGGGGGTGGATTCTTAATCAAGTTTTCAATAAGATCGTCCTCGGTTTGTGCCCCCCCCCCCCCATGGTAGCTTCCACTACACACAGTGGTGCGGAATAGACTTCATCCGCATCTTCCTCCTCCAACCAGAGAGGTAAATCATGTTCTAACAAAGGTTGGGCAGGAGGATATAGGACTAGCTATTTGGACATATGCCCATTCTTGATTGTCATGTTCCCAGCTTGAAAACTAATGTAGGCATCTACAGTAGCCAACCAGGGTCTCCCTAGGATGAGAGGATACCCAGTGAGCTTTGCCTTTGGTTGGAGAACCAGGAAATCAGCAGGGTACTCCCAAGAATCGACGGAGACCATTACATCTTCCACAATTCCCTCAGGGGTGACAATGGAGTGGTCTGCTAACTGTAGTATAGTTGTGGTCTTTCTCAGGGAGCCCTGAAGGTTGAGCTTGAGCATAGTTTCCTTGGTCATCACATTAATGGCAGCCCCTAGATCAATCAGGGTATGGGGGATTATGGTGCCATTGATGTGGACATCAACTACAGGGCTTCCAGGGTCTAGATATTTCAGACAAATTACCTGCTCCAACATCAGGTCGGACAGTTGTCCTATGAAATTGATAGCTGAATCATCTCTCTTGTGCCTGCCTGGGTGCCTGAAGCACTTCTCCTTGATCATCTTGTTGTATATAAGCACATCCTTTATGTCTTGGAGAAGTGGTATCTTTACACATAACTGTTTCAATTCTCCCAAAAGTTCAGTTTCTTCTGGGGTAGGTTGTGTTATTCTAGATAATCTATCATGAAAGGGTGGAATGGATTTTGGTTCACTTTCCTCTTTTTCTTCCTCATCCTCTTTAGGGGGAGGCTAGTTATCTGGGAGAACCTTCCTATATCTTAGGTTAATCTCCTAAATTTCCATAACATAGGTCGGGCATGATGGTTCCCCACTATATACCTGTTGGGCCTGTCTGTTATTCGGGTTTGGGTTTGGTTGAGCAGGTATTTAGGGTTGCCTTGGTGGAGCGAGAGGCAATGGTTGCATTTGAGTAGGTGGTGGAGGCAAAAGAGCTTGAGGAGAGTTGTACTAGGGCCTCCACCCCTGATGAGGTGCATTCCACTAAGGCTGTGGCTAAGCATAAGAGTGAAATACATGAGCAGTTGGTTGAGCATGGTATTGAGATGGATATGACCAAGGAGGGGGTGCGGACTAGGAAGGATGAGCAGGGGAACCCCAAGAAGGCATGGAAATGGCTTGATTGAGGTTGGAATATGTTTAGGATGTCCCTTGCATTCCCTGATAGTAAGGTTTGGGTGCATGTGGCCTCCTTTGATTCATGAAATAGAGTGGTCCAGTGGCTCCTTCGCCACCCTGTTATGCAGCTTTACGTTTGGGCAAGGAAGGGCATTGATTCGTAGAATGGTCTTCTTCACAGGCTGAACACACTTCTACAGATTTCAATGGACATCCGTTCCCAGGATGCCTTTTGGTGCATCTAGGGAAAAAAATGGCCAAATCCCTCTCTTCTTCCTCTTGTTTTCTTTTTATATGCAAGGTGTCCATTTGCATGGCAAGAGTCTGCATCATCTCACTCTTGAGCTGAAACCTCTCTTCCTTGGTAGCCTTTGACCTACAATAGTCCTGGTATTTGTTATTAAAGGCTTGCTGCATCTGAGCCCAAGTTGTGATGTTGTTGCCAGATAACCCCATGAACCAGTGCAATGATGCATCCTTGAGGATAGAAGGAAACAGTTTCAACTTCTACTCATCTTCTGCATAGTCATAGGTTCGATAGTTAACATCAAATTCAAACAAGAAGGTATCAAGATCTTCGGTAGTCAACCCATGGAAGTGAGGTAAGTTTGAAGGGCTTATAGTCTTCATTTTAGTTTCCCCATTGGTCTCTCGTATGGGAAAGGTACCCTCTACTCTTTCTCCATTCCCTCTAACATTTTTGTTTTCATCCATGGTCTTAGGAGGGATGGTTTCTTACTCTTCTTTGCTATAGGATCTTTGTATATCTCTGGTGGTTCACCTATAGGTTCTTCTAGATCACTACCACCAAAGAAGAGAGAAGGGTGACTCTGTGATGTGATGGGGGTGTTGGGTAGAAATTTTCCTGAATTATCTTTGTTCCTACGAGGCATGAAAGGAAATCTTTGTTTGGGTGATTTTATTTATTTATTTTTTCTTTTGCTTGTACTTGCAAAATTGAAATGGATTGAACAACAAATTGAAACTAACTGAAATGAACTTGCTGAAATGAAATTGCAGAATTGAAATGAAAGAAAGGAAATGACTAATATACTTTGCTAGAATGGAAATTGCAGAATTGAAATGAAAGTAAGGAACTGTGTGATCTACTTTTGTTGAAATGGAAATTGCAGAATTGAAAGGGCTTATCTACTTTTGCTAAAATGGAAATTGCAAAATTGAAATGAAAGCAGGAAATGCCTAATCTAATTTGCTGAAGTGGAAATTGCATAATTGAAATGAATGCAGGAAATGCCTAATCTACTTTTGTAGAATTGAAATGAAACAACTACTCTACTTTCGTTGAAATAAACTACTTAGCAGAATGTTGCAGTAGAAAATAGAAGAAAGAAGTAATCACAAAACACTCTGATGCTTCCTTGGCAACGGCGCCAAAAAGTGGTGAGCACCAGTATTGCAGAAATAATGGTGCAACTCCTGGGGCTTCCTATTTTACTTTTATCAACTAGGTAGTCCGTAACAAACTTGGAAGTGACGGTGTTGTATGCACAAGTACTATCCCTTACTACAAGCTGTCACTTGGTCAGCTGGCGCAAGATTTCTAGGAGCTTAAGCCAACTTCTATGAATTCTCAGAAGAAGCTTTTAACTGTGATGAAAGAAAGCTAACTCTACAGAGGCTATTCTATTTGCAGAAAGAGAAGGAAAATTGAAATGTAACGCAAACCCTAATTTACCTACTAACCCTACTTTTGCAGGAAAAGAGATGAAATCTGATAAAATGAGTGCCATTGACTATTGAAAAGGTAAATTTCATTTATTCAAGCTACTTCTGAAAATAAATGAGAAGAAAACATATTTTTGTGCTTTTGAGTGTTTTTATGTGAAATTATTATGCATATGATTTATCTAGTAGTGATTGTGTAGAGGTTTGGTGGTGAAGGAAGATGGAGTTGGCTTTTACAGAGGTGGAGGAAGGTGTGGAGAGGTCCTAAGAAGCCCCTAGTACCCTTCTGACGACTTCCATTGCAATCAGACTTTGAAAAACCACTTACAGGGAATTCTATAGGAGGCTGCAGGGGATCTACAAGAGGAGGCCGAGAGCTATTTTTAGAGTTTTGAAGGTGGAAAAATGATGGGAAATGGTAACTAAATGCTAGATGAAGGTGTTGAGGTGTCTGAAGTTTGTCAAGGAAGATCAGGAAAGAACATGATGGTTGGAATTGTTCGAATGGCAAGAGGGAAGCTTACGGAGAAAAATGCAGAAATTAGGGCTGATTGGCAAAATGTTGCGAATGATTTGGGAAATCTAGAAGAAGTGAACTGATGTTGGCTACTTTATGGATAGATGGTGAGCTGAGGTGTCCTACAAGATATCTGCACATCTACTTATCAAAACTGAGTGGAAAAAACTAGTTGTACCACGAAAACAAAAATATCTCTAGTTAACCTAATTCCCAACCTAGAAATAGAAAATGCTGAACAATAGCCTGTGAACAGAAAAACATGTAAAGAGATCTATTGGAAAAATGAGAAATGATCTTGGAAACTGAATCTGAAGCAAAACATTTAACTTTCAAATCAAGTCATCACACTAGAAATTGCATGGAAGAGCAAAACTGTGTTTTTGGGGGCAACAATAGTGCCTTGACCTCAAATCATAGTCCCAGAAAGGGAGAAAGGAGATCAGGGCCTACTGCTGGCCTTTTTTAATCTTATTCTATCACTAGATTAACCTTCTTGAGCAATTGAAACAAAAACAGCTATGCAAACCATCAAAAGCAACCTAATCTAAACAAAGTAAAATGAATCTATGTAACAGAAATTAACTCATGAGCTGAAGCAAAAATACATAAGTACAAAGCAAGAGGTGTTAGGCAGCTTGGGTTGGGCCCTAACCCAAGAGCTCCAGCCCTCTAAAAGAGTTCTAAAAAAGGAACTCGAAAATAAGCTGAACAAGTGCTACACAAAAGTGCAAAAATTATACTAATGACTAGCTAACCTACTGAGGCTCTAAGCCCCCTTATTTATACAAATGGAGTCCTCCAATAGTCCTCCTAAAATCAAGGAGCTCGGCTTCTTAGAACTGGAGATAGACAACAATCCTTCTTTACATGCTTGGCTACCCCCTAGAATGTGGACCTTTGTGCTCCGAGTTTCTAATGGAGGATTCGAGGAAAGGGGTCATAAATGAAGGAGACACCCCCCTACAAATCCTCTTCCTTGTTTCCCTCAATTATTTGCTACCATTTGCTCATAAATCCCTTGAATTTGTCCAAAATTGACCAAAAATTCTGCATAAAGCACACATTAGACTACATGACAAAATGACTAACCCAATTCACTTTATTAGCATAAATATATTCAAAAACATGCAATAAACTAATGATAATAAGAAAGACTTTGGGGTGTTTCTACTGATAGAAGCTTCACTTGGATTTCTCTTTAATTCTCAGACTTCATTGGTGAGTTGATCCTTTAAAGATTTTGTCAAGATTTAAATAAAAATAGAATCCTTTTCTTTATCCTTACTTGAAGAAGGTTGAGACTTCTTGTCAGTCTCCTTGTAGTCTTTAGGTTCTTCATCATTAGTAATGGCTCTACTAGCATGCAAGTATTTCTCCATGATGATTTCTTTTGAAAAGTGTAACTCCAGTGTCTCCTTTGCAACTCTCTTAACAAAATCATAAATGTTTGTTGGAAAAGAAATTGTATAATAATATATAGTGATAAAATCATCACACTGTGAGTTTGGGGGGAACTTGTTCAATATATAGTTGAACCCTTGATTGAAATATTTAATTTTACCCTTCTCCCCTATCTTAATATTTCCAAGCTCTTCTAACAACATGGTAGGAGTCTTATCATCAGTTAATTTCTATAAAAATAATTTCTTAAACTCCAACCATGGATTGAATTAATAGGTACACTATGGTACCACGATACTTCTCTACCTTCTAAAGTAAAAGGAAAAATCCAAAAGCAACATCATTGTATTGTACCTCTAGCATTTATGGATGCATGTAGAAATAATCAATATGATCTTCTGCCTTAGTTTTCTTGTTTGGATCAAACTTAGATAGAAACGTTTCTGGATGTTTATGCATTATATGAAGGTTATCTAGAAAAGCGAGTGGCCCTTGGGCCATCCAACCTAGGTCCTGATCAACGATGTATTCGTCTCCTTTCTCCTCCTCCTTTTCTAAATCTGATGAGCCTTCTCCTTCACCTTTTAGGTCTTCATTAAGCTCAATATATGTTGTTGGTTGTTCTCTATAAAAAAGAACAATGTCTTCCTCATACTCTTTGTGAATAGGTGGAAGTGGCTCTTGATGGACTATGTCTTCTGAAGAATCTACTAATTCCTCAAGAGTGTAACAGATGAAATATTCCATTGATGCAACTAATACACCAATACGATTTGTTTCTTTCTTCTTGGGGTGATGAGGAAGATTACGATAAACTGGGAGTAAACCGATAGCTTTCACAAACTGATGGGTAATAGGGAAAATTTCCCAGAGTTGTTTGTAGGTAACTTCGTAGGCCAACTCTGGAGTAGGTTGAGAAGACCCTCCTACCTAGGGAATAACCATAGGGATGTTACTCATGATATTACTTCCTTTTCCAAAAGATAAATGATTGGGATGTGATGGGTTATTAGCCATAAAAAAGCTAGTTTCCCTCCTTCTAGTGCTAGAATGTTGATGACACTAGATTCTGCCAACATACAGGGGATCTCCCTGATATGAAGTCCCAATTAGACCTCACACTGGTTGGTGTATGAGTCCCATTTAGAAATATGGCCCTACTTCCATTAACTTAGAGATTTTCCTTGGATTAAGCAATTAGCATGAGAGAGTAGTATGCATGTGATTTTTAACGAACAAGAGATTGTCCCTTGTGAAATGTTAAATTGTAGATGTATCAAGGCTTCTTCACTGCAAGGGAAAAATTTATCCTCTAAAAGAAGAGTAATAGTACTAAACAAGTGGAGATGCATGTGCATAAACAAGGAATAATCGTTAGACATGAAGCAAAGTAGTTCACATAGATGCAACTATCATTAAAATAATCACAACACATTTCCAACAAGTTGAGCACCAAAGTGACCAAAATAGCTCAATTACTTTAGTAAAAGGCAACAAAAATCAGAAACATTAGAATAATAGTCTCAAAACATCCACGATCTATGCATGAGAATGTGTTAGCCAAATGGCTTCAAGTATTAACAAAAATTTCCAAGATACATAAGTATAATGAACATCACTAGCTCCAATAGTGGAGCATTAGAGCCATTACTTTCTCCCCAAAAGTACTATCTCTATCTCTCTAATGCCTTGTGGGAGAAGCCAAGGTTAATTTTATTTTGCTTGAGTAATGAGGCTCCTTTTATAACTTGAGGCATGAGCTTTGATATCCTCATGACTCTTGAGTTTCACATATGAATTTTCAACTTCTAATGACCTTTGGACTTCTACAACTCTTGGAATTCCAAATGAATTTTGGAATTACATGTCTTTTAGAATTTTTCACATGACTCTTTTTTCCATACATGACTCTTGGTCTTCTTCTCCTTTGTCCGTAAAATAATTATTAATTACATCACAATTTCCACATCATCAGGTGTTGAGGACATGATAAGTCACTATCATTGATGACTTGGACCCATAGTGACTGATGACATGGACTTTCTTTAATAGGTGATAAGGTTGACATGTATGTCTTTGATATTGCATGAAAATTCGATGTTGTTGATGTCTTCACCCTCCAAAGCATCTTTGATAATATATAGAGCATAGGGTGCAAAGCACACTACTAAAGGATGAAGAGATGAAGCTTCAAATATTTAGGGTGCACTCATGTGCTCAAGGAGGGTGTAGTTCTTTGAGTCGAAGGAGTGTGCTCAAAGGGAAGACTTGTTTTTTTTTAGTGCAGTTCAGAACAAGGGAGGGGAATGATTTTTGGGGTTGTTCTATGTGCTCTTGAAGGGTGAAGGGGGAACTTTAGAACAAGGAAGGAGTTTGATTAAGGCTTAAGGGTGCACTTTTGCGCTATCCTAGTCCTAGTGGGCTAGCTTGTGCGACGAGAACTTGTCTAAGTCTAGAAGATAGAACAAGGGGTGAACACAATGAGTTTAGATAGAAAATCAAGTGTCAAACATACCCAATTATCAATAAAACTTAGACAAGCTTGAACAATGATAAATACACACCAAAATGTTAGTTTACAAACACTCCCTAAGCACAATAACTAGAGTGTGTGCGACTATGACCAAAATGTCATTTTACAAAAGATAAAGGTGTGATAACCATAAAGTGCACTAGATATGTTATAAACAATGTGACAACACTTAGAAAATATCAATAACACTTGAAAAAAATGGATTGACTTAGAACGACACTTGACGACCAAAGTAACACTTGATGCGACAATTGGGTAGGCTCTAAAATTTGAATGTAGTGAAATTTTGGAGGGTGTTGTAGCAACGAAAACTGATTCTTTTGATTTGATTTCAGGAGTTTAGGTTGTAGTTGATTTTACTTTTATTTGGATTAAATTGGCATACACATTTTATAACAGTTTTGAAGGTGCTTTTGTTTTTTGTTATTTATTTATTGGTTTTATTAATAAGTGAATAAATGAAATATTACTTTATCTTTATGAAATTGCTAAAGGTGTTTCTTCTCTTTATTTCAGTCATAAATTATGTATAATTATTAATGTGTGTAATTATAATTAACATTTTTTTATCTTGTTTATTTTGAATTATTTGAAGCTTACTTTCATGTAGTTTCATATCTTTCACTTAAATCACATTAAGGATCATTTTTGTCTATTTTAATTTATAGTTACACTTATAATTAAACACTAGTTTGTATTTCATTCAAGAATTAGTAATTTGTTTATATTTGCACATTCAGTGTACATATACACTATTCATTTTTATGTATCATTACCCGTTGTAACGACCCTGGGTTAAAAGTTAATGTAATAAAGTCAATAAAGGCAAAATAATACCTAGTTCACGGGACATGTGTTCATTTCGGTTTACTATAGATAAGGAAATTGGAAAAGGAATTTTCAAAGACATTGGAAAAGGAAAAGAATCATTAATTGGCATTTTATTTATGAAAATAAAGGAAATTAGGAGAAAAGGAAGATGAAAGGCCACAGGTTGCATGTGAGGAGGAAATTGAAGGGAAAATAGAGGAAAATGAAGAAATTAGAGGCATCAATGATAAAAAGGATCAATTCACAACCTTTTGTTAGTTGAGTTTTGGAATTGGATTCAAATAGGAGAAGAGCACCAAGAGGAGAAATAACACAAGCAAGAAAAGGAAGGACAAGGAAAGCAAGGGAAAGCAAGGAAGAGTTGGATCAAGTGACTGCAACAGGAATACTTGTAGGTAATAGGTTGTATGTATCATTTCCTAGCTATTTTTGACATGCATGGTATATGCATGTGTGTATTTGGTTCAATTGTTGCTATTGACATGGTATTTTCCTAGTTTGACAATGGTTTTAGCCTTGCCTTGCCATTTTTAGATAGCCATGGTGTGATGGAATTCATTCTTGGTTGAGCTTTGGATTTCCATAAGGTTTTGGATCTGAGTGAGGTGGTCTTAGGAAAATCCCAAGGGTTGGGTGTGGAGATGGTTTTCATTGTGAAGCCCTCAACAGTTGGGTGGAGACAAGAAATTCCTCAAGGGATGGTGAAGGAATTTTGAGGCATCCAAGCTTGGTTTAGTTTTGTGATATCAAGACTGGTTTAGATGAGATCACGGTAGTGTGAGGGTTGAGGTGGTTTAATCTATGGATTCCCTTGGTTGTTTATGAATTTGTTTATCCCATGATATCCCACATTCATTCTTGGAATATGACACAGGGGTGATTACCTGAAAGAGAGATTTGGTTTAGCTCAATCTATGGTTGGATGGTACATAGAAGTCCCTGACCTGGTTGGATTTTTCATATGAATTGTAAGATATCTTTCCCATTGTAATTCATGGGTAATTATACTTGTTATTACGTGGCTTTAATGGATTTTCTATCATTGTTATTTATCTTGTTATATGACAGTTATGAACATGGATTTATGACAAGTTCAAGTTATGGATCTTATCATGTTTTGATTGGTAAATGAATGGTTTTTTTTTTTTTTTTTTGACAAATTTAGTTGCTATTATAAATCTGAAAAAAAGAGGGAGACTAAGCTCCTAAAATACATGCTGAGGTGCCGAGAAGAGCTAGGGAAGGAGTCACAACTGAAACAAAATTCCTGCTTAATCCTGCCTTTTGGGCTTCTAAAAACCAAAGACCAAAGGTAAATCCTAACAAACTGCAGTAATAAATAAAAACATTTACAAAGCATATCAATCTATATTATTGTGGCTGATGTGTCGAGTAGTGGACTCTTCAGGTTTGTTGTCGGCACTGACTTGCTTCAAGCTTGACGAACTTGTTGGAGCTGCATTTTTCTTTTCCATTGTGTATTTCTCATTAACAATATGATGTTGACTATCGGTTTTATCTTCCAGAGCCTTTAGATGGGCTTGGACCTGCTCCAGCTCTACTTGGAGATCTAAATAGTGAATACAATCCTTGTTGCGATCCAAGAACCAATGCAAATGTGTTGCGCCTATGAGTGGATAGATAACAAAGGGGAATAACAAAAACGCAAGGGTTGTTCTTTTTGAAAAAGGAACAGCAGAAAAACACAAGAGACGATTCATTGGAAAAGGGACAACAAACAATTGCAAGAGTTGTTCCATCGGGAAAAAGGAATAGCAGAAAAAGCGAGAGAGACATTCCTTTGGAAAAGGAACAACATAAAATACAAGGGCTGTTCCTTCCAGAAAAGGGAACAGCAGAAACCAAAGGTGTTGTTCCTTTAGATCGACAGAAGAAAAAACCAACGGGAGGAAAGCCATGGAAGACCTGAGAACAGAATGAGAAAGGGAAGAGAGGAGTGCGAATAAATAAGATGGGAGGCACATAGGATTAAGAAGGGAGGAGGAGTCATGGGAGGGAGACAACGAGTGCGGAACATGAGTCATGAAATGAGATAAGCCGGCGGGTTTCATGATTGCAAAAGAGGGGAATGAATTTTCTGAAAGAAGGCGGATCATCGAGCAGATAGAGTCTTGGACATGGATCATGAGGATCTTGAACCAGTTCCAAGTGTCAGGGATTTCTGATTTGAGGACTTGGAAAGGACAGAGGAGGTTCGGTATCATGGAAAATATTGATGAGATTCCTCATTATTGCAATGTAGGCTACCCAGTGCTCTATTGCATGCCCTGTTGGCAAGAAGGTCAACATCCTTGTTGAATGTACGAAGGATGAGATGGAAGGTCAGAGTGATGAAGGACTGGCTCAAAATTTTGCACCTGCTGATGGACTGTTGAAGAAGGACGTTGGGCGAATCTCTTTTTTGGGCCATGAGGCCAATAACAACTGCTGAATCTCCAAAGATGTGAGCTATGTTTATATCGAGTTTGCTGAGCTGAATGAGGCCTTGATACAGGGCTAAAGCCTCAGCCCTGTTGTTGGAAAGGTGCTCAAGCCCCCATTCATATGAGACCATACAATCTCCATTATCATTGCCAATCACTCCACTTGCTCCAGCAATCCTATTATAGATATGATACCAATTGTTATAGCTCTGATACCACTTGTTATAGATCTGATACCAATTGTTATAACTCTGATACCACTTGTTGTAGCTCTGATACCACTTGTTGTAGATCTAACCCGGAAATATTATAGATCTGATATGAAAATATAATGCAAATAAACCCATAATAATATGAAATGATTCTTTATTGATCAAACCCTTAAGATAGGGCAACACCATACATTCACTCCTTAAGGAAGGAGAACACTCCACAAGCCATATGCTTGTACATAAAATAATCCTTATTGTAGCTCTCATACCACTTGTTGTATATCTAACCCGGAAATATTATAGATCTCATATGAAAATATAATGCAAATAAACCCAGAATAATATGAAATGATTCTTTATTGATCAAACCCTTAAGGTAGGGAAACACCATACATTCACTCCTTAAGGAAGGAGAACACTCCACAAGCCATATGCTTGTACCTACAATAATCCTTGACAATATTTCTTGACTCTCTCCATGTGGAGTCTCTAGCCTCTATATAGGCCTCATACATGCAATACCATGGATCATTACCATGGTTCCCTCATACCATCCACTAATACCATGGGCCCATTACATTATTACTAACTACTTGTGGTCCCTTACATGATATGGGTTAACCACCTTATTTATTACTATGGCCCATCCCATTATTACATTATTACCTTGGGTACCTCCCTTGGTACCCCATATTATCCCCCCTAGGTATATAACATTCCACTCCCCTTAGCATGTTTCGTCCCCGAAACATGGGAAGAACACAAATAATAAGATCTACTCAAAAGAGTAGTCCACTGATACCATGCACGTGCATCTAGCCATCCAAGAGAAAGGTGAACCCTCGATCTCGCTGGTGCCTTGCTCGCTTGAGATGGAAGTTGACCATGGCAGCTCTTCTGTGTTGATGTGTAGTAGGTGGATCTTCGCTCCTTGCTATCTGTCATACAGGGGTTGTTGTCCTTGTAACTACTTGGTTTCCATCTTGATGGTTGTTTTCTTGTTGGGTGGTGTGGGTGGTGATATGCTGACGGTGTATCTTTCTTTAATTCACCACCTAATGGAGCCTGACTGTTACGTTGTGGTGCCTGCTGTGGTGTCTTATCTTCCAATATTAATTCAACCACTGAGCCCTCCTCAGATGTATCAACACCTGTAACATTTTCTGCTTCAGCCTCTGTTTGTGTTTGATTGTCTATCATCACTGGCTCATCATCTAATATGTCAGACCCTGGAACATCTTCTCCTTCAGCCTCTTTGGACTCTACGTGTTTATTAATGGAAATATCCTGTAATGTAATTTTCTTCTTTTTATACCAGAGCTTCAGGAATTTCTTTTGCACATTAATATTGATAGTACCCACTGATTCCATCCAAGGGTATCCCAAAACAACATCCATGTTATCCATATCCGAAGCATAAAAATCACCATGCAACACATACTTATCCATAGAAAGCTTCAAATCCTTATAAATTTGAACATCCTCATCATCAACCTGTGTATTTTTAATGTGTTTTGTTGGAACTTGCAATTTTTTTGTCAAATTAACATTGATAAAATTATGCTTGCAACTAGGATTGATAGAAACAATTATCTTCTCTTTCTGAATCAATCCATGAACCTGTAGTAAGGAGACACCCGTAGCAAATAACCCCTTATGTGTCTCATTCTGCTTTTTTCTAGCCTGAGACCATTTGTCCAAAAAGAGTTTTTCAAATTCTACATCTGAAAGTTTGGTCAACTGCTTGTGGTCAAGTGATAACCACCATTTTTGAGCCTCATCTCTTATATTAAGCACCATTGGAATCTTCCAACGTGTCGGATGTGTGGACGTGTATCTTTGTATGAATTCTTCAATAGTAGGACCATTATCATTCCTTGTAAAAAAATTCCTTGCTAGAAGCCATGAAGGTTTGGAAAAAATTCACTTACTTGGCGAAAATTTGAAATTGTCACAGTTTAGTCAATATTTCTCAGAATCCCTATTATGACCTATTTTTAGAAATGGAACAATCATTCTGCATCTGCCCATGTGATAGAAATCTTGATACAGACACTAAAATTTCAGATCTGCGTTGCAACTCTCCCGCCGTCACCAAAATTTATGCAAAAAGAGCTGATTTTAAATCAGCGATATCTCCCTCATCCAGGCTCCGATTCAACTGAATTTTTTTTTGAAATCGGGTATTTTTTCACAAAGAATCCAGATCTACAATTAGATTTTTCAGATCTTGCACTAAGACATCCAGATCTGTGCCGCAAATTTGCTGCCCCGAAAAATTGTCTGCAACCCCACTGATTTTTAAATCACCGATATCTCCTTCATCCGGACTCTGATTTGACCGATTTTTTTTTTGAAATTGGGTATTTTTTCACATAGAATCCAGATCTGCAATTAAATTTTGCAGATCTTGCACCAAAATGTACATATCTGATCTATAAAATCGACGTCCCCGAAATCATGCAAAAATAAAAAAAATTCTCCACTTTTTTGCCCAAGAAAGTGCTCTGATACCATTTGTTGTAGATCTAACCTAGAAATATTATATATCTGATATGAAAATATAAGATAATGCAAATAAACCCAGAAATAATATGAAATGATTCTTTATTGATCAAACCCCTATGGTAGGGCAACACCATACATTCACTCCTTAAGGAAGGAGGACACTCCACAAGCCATATGCTTGTTCATACAATATTCATTGACAATATTTCTTGACAATATTATCTTATATTTATACTCATAGGTCTCGACAGGGTAGTACTTCTCCTTGATGGCATCCCAGAATGAGTTCAAAGTGGATGCGGCTGAAAACAATGAGTTCGTAATTTCATCATTTTTCTTGCAGTAGGTTTTCCACTAGACCTTGACGTGGGGGGCTTCTTTGAGAAGTGGAAAAGTGATCTTTTCCTGGCTGGAAAAATCATGAACAAAAAAATATGATTATAGCAGATTTAACCATTTATCTACATAGTCTGCATCTATCTGACCCTCAAATATCGGAATGTCAAAGTTAACTTATACCTTAAAGGGTGTGGCACTTCTAAAGTAGTTGCTGGAAGTGGATGTGCTGCCCCTGAGTAGCCCCTAAAGGATCTGGAAAAAATTGTCCATCATCGTATTATTTTGTTACTTGAGGGCTTCTTTGAGCAAGATTTTGATAGGATCCCTTGCACCTCATATTTCTTTTCACCTGCCATGGGAGGCCATCGGGATTTGTGAGACTGGTCTTGCAAAGGTTCGACCAGTTCAAGCCCTAACTCCTTATATCCCGACCTCGTTGGGGATATTCAAAGAAAACTAGAGAAAGAGCAGACCACTCTGATACCACTTATCCGGATTTAAATAGGAACGCAACAAATTACAAACATAACCATAAATACAGAGATGCAGTATGAATAATACTTCATTTTATTAAAGTAGAATACTGAAATATGCTTACAAACATAAATGTAAATAAACCAGCTAGGGCGATGGGAGCTTATCTCTGAGAAGAGATGTGGTGCCTACATGCCTCTAAACTATGTTACAATGAGGCTCAAAGGCCTATTTATTATTGAGAAACAATGGAAAACCCTAAACATCCAAAAATCTAACCCTAGGAGATGAAGTGCCAAAACTGTGGGCCCCATTTGGATAAATTGGTACATCAAATTCTCGAGGTTGTAACTTTGGCATACAATCTCTGTTTGCCTATCATAATACCTCGTTTCGAAGATCTCGATGAGAAGGCTGAAAACAAATTACTAAGCCAATTTGAATTGTTTTGGACTCTATGTTTTCCCTAAAAATGTTTTTTAGGGCTGTAAAACGGCTCCAGAAGTTCAGGACCCGAAAAACTGCAAAAAATAGTAAATTGTGTTATAATTGAGGAAACCGAAAAACTAAAAGAGACACTATTGGAGGTCCAAGTGGAATAGGCAGGTGGCCACCAATATCCACCTGGATCATTCCTCTCGCCTTTGAAAGCAATGGTCGCCATTGCATTGAGTTCCTTAATGAGATGAGGAAACTTTTGTTGAACCTGGTCCCTGATGAGCCACTTGCCTTGGTGAAGGAGTTGGCCTGCTTTGACAACTCGATATAGTTGGATCCTTTATTGTCAAGTGTTCTTCATCTGCATGTCCATGATCCGATTAGTTGTGGCTTGTTCCAGGCAATCTAGATTTAACTCTGTAGGTGTGAGCTATTCTGCAATGTTTGATGTGTCTAGCAAATGTGGGAAGTATGGTCGAAGGTGGTCCACATTGAATATTGGGTGCATGGAAGAGGAGATGTTTCAACTCTGTGAATGCCTTCTGTTGAGATTCAGACCAAAAGAATTTTTCTCACTCCTCCCTTGGTGACTTGAGTCAAGGGCCAAGTGATATGAGAGAATCACAACACGAACCTGTAGTAGAAATTGGCAAGACCTAGAAAGCTGCCGAGCTCTGCCAAAGTTCTTGGAGCTGGCCAATCCTAGATGACTTGTATCTTGGCTTGATCCACATGCATCCCCCATTCATCAATAATGTTTCTACAAATTGGCACATAACTTATGTTGCCGCAGTGTTTGGAAAACCTGTCGGATGTGGTGGAGGTGCTTTTCCTAACTCTGGCTGAAGATCAATATGTCATCCAAGTATACCATTACAAATGAGTTGGTGAATGGCTGCAAGATATCATCCATTGGTGTCATGAAGGTTGCAGGAGCATTCATCAAGCCAAAAGGCATAACCAACCATTGAAAAAGGCTCTCCTTGGATTTGAAGGCAGTCTTCCACACATCAGAGTGTTCGATTGGTCCCTGGTGATATCCTGACTTCAAGTCGATCTTGCTGAAATATTCCTCCCCTTTCTGTTGGTCCAGAAGGTCGTCAATCCATGGGATCGAGTACCTATTCTGGACAGTGATCTTGTTTAGCGCCCAACAGTCAATATAGAGTCTCCAAGTCCCATCCTTCTTCTGTACCAACACGATCAGGCTCCCACAAGGCGATCAACTCGGTCGGATGTGACCTTTCTGTAGCAACTCCTGAAACTTCCTCTTGATTTTGTCGTTCTCCAGAATAGAGTTTCGATAGATTGGTCCATTGGGAAGCGGCGCAACTGGGGTTAGATCGATGGAGTGCTTGACCTGACAGTGTAAAAGCACCCCTATGGGGGAGGTGAATATGTCCTCATACTTCTCCATGACCTTATCCATTTGTTGTTGTCGTGTGGACAAGCCCTGTCTGAAGGTTGTGGCCATAGTATTCTTCCTTCCTTGAGGGCGTATCATCAGGAAAAAAATTTCTCAGTTTTGGAAATGAGCTTACTGCATTGTTTTGCAGTAACCAAAGAGATGGCAGCAGGTGGTGCTACCTCCGGTATCCTGTACAAATTATTTCCCAAAGTAACACTAATAACACGACGCCTTGACGTATACACAATGTTGCTTCCATAAGTATGGTTGGCCTAATAATGCATCACAAACATCAAGGGGAGCAACATCACATAATATGTTATCCTGGAAGCACTTGATGTTGTATGGAAGATGACATTACTGGCTCACACAAATATCTCGTCCTTTGTGAAGCTACTCGACGGTGTACAGTTGTGGATGTGTTGTGGTCGGTAAGCCTAGCCACTTCATGACCTCTGCCAAAATGAGCTTCTTTTGGCTCCCGCTGTAGACAATGAACTATAGCAGGGAACCCTTTACCCACGTCTAGGAGTGGAAGAGGCGCTCCTCCTCCTCTGGATCTTTTGGTTCCTCCTTCTGGATCTTCATGGTGGCATCAGTGGCATTGGGCTCCGCATCGATAAACTTTTGTTGTGAGTGGAGCTCTTATGGAACTCACACCACTCTCCTGTATCCTTCTTTGGCTTCGTGGTGTAGTTCTTTGCTTGCGGCTTTGGCGGGTTGTCCGAGGCCCCTCCGCCTTGGCTTTGTCCTTTTTTCTGTGGTTTGGGGGTACCTTTCCCTTGCTTCATATTCACAAATTCAAATTCTCGCTTCTTCTGTTTAAATTTTTTCTTGATATTGATGGCATATGAGTATGCCATGCCGAGTGAGGAAATGTTTAGGAACTCCATCTCGTTCTGGATGTACCTATGTAGGCAAACACGATACTTGAGAACCAAATGGTTCTCAGAATCCTTGATACCCAACTTTGTGCGAAGGGTATGAAAAACATTGGTAAACTCCGGTACATCTTGGTCCCTTCCCTATTGCAACATTGTCCACTTTATGTTTTTATCCTCATATCTCCCTACAGGGTAGTATTGCTCCTAAATGGCATCGCAAAACGAGTTCCAAGTGGGTGCGATTGAAAACAGTGAGTTCATACTTTCATCCTTCTGCTCACAGTAGGTTTCCCACCAGTCCTTGACGTGGGGGGCTACTTTGCGAAGTGAAAAAATGATATTTTCCCAGTTGAAAATTTCATGAATGAAAAAATCTCCTTCTAGCAGATTTGACCATTTATCTACATATCTGCATCTATCTGACACTCAAATATGGGAATGTCAAAGTTAAGTTGTACCTTAAAGGGTGCGGTGCTTCCAGAGTAGCTGCCAGAAGTGGATGTGTCACCCTTGGGTAGCTACTGAAGGATTTGGACAAAATTGTCAATCATCATGTTCCTTTGTCGCTCGAGGGCTTCTTCGAGCAAAATTTTGATAGGATCTCTTGTCTCCTCGTTTTTCTTCTTATTTTCCATGGGAGGCTGTCAAGATTTGCGAGGCTGGTCTTGCAAAGGTTCGATCAGTTCAAGCCCTAACTCCTTATATCCCAACCTCGTTGGGGACATGCAAAGAAAAAAGAGGAAGAGCAAACTGCTCTGATACCAATGATCTAGATTTAAACAGGAACACAACAAATTGCAGATATAACCATAAATACAGAGATGCAACAGAAATTATAATTCATTTCATTAATGTAAAACACTGAAATATGCTTACAAACAAAATTGGAAATAAGTTAGCTAGGACGATGGTAGCTTATCTCTGAGAAGAGATGTGGTGGCTACATTCTTATGAATTATGTTACAATGAGGCTCAAAGGCCAATCTATTATTGAGAAATAATGGGAAACCCTAAACATCCAAAAACCTAACCCTAGGAGATGAAGCACCAAAACTGCGGCTTCGTTTGGGTAAATTGGTACATCAAATTCCTGGGTCATAACTTTGGCATACGATCTTTGTTTGGTTGTCATAATACCTCGTTTTGAAGATCTTGAAGAGATGGTTAAAAAAGAAAAGGCAAGCTAATTTCGGGTGTTTCTGATCTCTCTGTTTTCCCTAAAAACACTGTTTAGGGCCTCAAAATGGCTCCGGAAGTTTAGGACCCAAAAAAATGCCAAAAATAGTAAACTATGCTACAATTAAGAAAACCAAAAAACTGAAAGAGACAGTGTTTGGGGTCCAAGTGGAATAGGTAGGTGGCCACCAATATCCACTCGGATAATTCCTCACCCCTTAGGAAGAAATGGTCCCCATTGAGTTGAGTTCCTAGTTGAGATGAGGAAACTTCTGCTGAACTTGGTCCTTGGTGAGCCACTTTCTCTGGTGAAGGAGTTGGCTTGCTTTGAAAACTTGATATAGTTGGATCCTTTTTTTTGGGTGTTCTTGATATGCGTGTACATGATCCGATCAATTATGGCTTGTTCCATGCAATCTGTATTTAACTCTGTAGGTGTGAGTTGTTTTGCAATGTCCGATGTGTCTAGCAAAGGTGGGAAGTATGGTCGAAGGCGGTCCACATTAAACATTAGGTGTAGGGAAAAGGCGATTTTTCAACTCTGTGAATGCCTTTTGTTGAGATTCAGACCAAAAGAATTTTTCTTTCACTCCTCCCTTGATGACTTGACTCAAGGGCCAAGTGATATGAGAGAATCCCAACACGAACCTACGAAAGAAATTGGCATGACTCAGAAAGCTACGGAGCTCTGTCAAAGTGGTTGGAGCTGCCCAATCCTGGATGACTTGGATCTTGGCTAGATCCACATGTACCCCTGTTCATCAATAATGTATCCCAGATACTAAACTTGGGTCATGCCAAAAGTGCATTTCTCCAAATTGGCACATAGGTTGTGTTGCCGCAGTGTTTGGAGAACCTGTCGGATGTGGTAGAGGTGCTCTTTCCAACTTTGGCCCAAGATCAGGATGTCATCCAAGTATACCACTATAAATGAGTTGGTGAATGGCCACAAGATGTCATCAATCACCCTCATGAAGGTTGCAGGAGCATTCGTCAACTTGAAATACATAACCAACCATTCAAAAAGGCCCTCCTTGGCTTTGAAGGCAGTCTTCCACACATCAGTGGGTTCGATTGGTACCTGGTGATATCCTAACTTCAAGTCAATATTGCTGCAATATTCCCCCCCTTCAGTTGGTCCAGAAGGTCATCAATCCATGGGATCAGGTACCTATTCCGAACAGTGATTTTGTTCAGCGACCAATAGTCAATACAGAGTCTCCAAGTCCCATCCTTCTTCTGTACCAACACGATCGGGCTCCCATAGGGCGATGAAGTCGGCTGGATGTGACCTTTCTGTAGCAACTTATGAATTTACCTCTTGATTTCATTGTTCTCCAGAACAAAGCACCGATAGAATGGTCCATTGGGAAGCGACGCACTTGAGGTCAGATCGATGGAGTGGTTCATTTGACAGTGCAGAAGCACCCATGCATAGGAGGTGAAGATTTCCTCGTACTCCTCCACGACATTGTCCATCTGTTGCTGTCATGTGGAGGGGCCCTATTTGGAGGTCGTGGCCACTGTCTTCTTCTTTCGCTGAGGGCGTATTGTTAGGAAAACAAATTTCCTGGTTTTGGAAATGAGCTTACTGCATTGTTTTGTGGTAACCAAAGAGATGACGACAGGCAGTTTTACCTCCAGTATCCTATACAACTTATTTCCCAAAAGTAACAATAACAACACGATGCCTTGACTCATACATAGAATGTCGCTTCCATAAATATGGTTGGCCTAATAATACATCACAAATGTCAAGGGGAGAAATGTCACATAATACCTCACCCGTGAAGGGCTTGATGTTGTATGGAAGGCAGCACTGTTGGCTCATGCGAATATTTCGTCCTTGGTGAAGCTACCCAATGCTGTACGGTTATGGATGTGATGTCGTCGGTAAGCCCAGCTGCTTCACGACCTCTGTCGAAATGAGGTTCTTTTGGCTCCCACTATTGACAATGAATTGTAGTGGGGAACCCTTTATCTACATCTAGGAGTGGAAGAGGCACTCCTCGTCCTCTGGATCATCGGGTTCCTCCTTCTAGATCTTCATGATGGCGATGGTGGCATTGGGATCCCCATCAATAATCTACTTCCCTTTGTTTGTCATTCCCCTTGTTATATTTTGACTTAGAGTCGGAACATGTATATGATTCTGAAGCCTTTAGCTTGGCCACCACTGATTACTTGGCCCGACACTGGTGTTGTGAGTGGAGCTCTTATGGAATTCAGACCACTTTTCTGTGTCCTTCTTCGGCTTCACGTTTTTGTTCTTTGCTTGCAGCTTTGGTGGGTTGTTCTAGGCCGCCCCACCTTGGCTTTGTCCTTTGTTCTAGGGTTTGAAGGTACTTTTCGCTTGCTTCGGATTCGCAGATCCAAAGTCTCACTTCTTCTGTTTAAACTTTTGCTCAATCTTGACAGCATATCGGTATGCCGTGCTGAGCGAGGAGATGTTCAGGAACTCCATATCATCCTGGATGTACCTTTGTAGGCAGCTATAGTACTTGAGAACCAAATGGTTCTCATAATCCTTGATACCCAACTTTGTGTGAAGGGTATAAAATGTAGAAAATTTGAATAATATGACACTTATTCAAAAAGATTATCCTGATTATACACTATTTGTGGAATCATGCATAATGCATAACCTCCTCTATGTTGATAATCAATTTGCAATATTATAGAAACAATCGCATGCGCACATTGAAGCATCAATCACACATATCAACACAGTATGTACTGAGGAAAGAATACAGCTGAAAACCCCTCAACTATTTGTATATTATATTGATTGAGAACATGTAACAATACATAGTACAATACTCCTCACAAGTACTCAGTACTATCTCCACCTGTTACACACAAACTAGCTTAGATCTGAATCAATCACTGGCTCAAATCTCCTCCACTGCTTGCCTGCCTCCATTGCGCAATCCTGCATGAGAATAGATGAGAATCAACTCCAAATTCGTATTCCCTTTGCCTATACCACGCAATCCTCATTGGCAATACTCAATCCATTGATTGTGCAAATCTCATGCACAACTATAGTCACAACTGACAACTGTCTTTCCCTTTCACTCACCTCTAACACTTGTCTCCACTAAACTGTCCATGCACTGAGTTAACTGATGTATTCTTTAGTTGATTTATGAGTTAATAATTAGTGAATTAATTAATAATTAATTCACACCACTCATCACTAGTGTATTGGCAGTTAGACTAAATACAACCAGTTCAACTAAGTTAAACTGAACATAACTCCAACTCCTCATTCAACTCCACAGAACTCAATCACTAAAGTTCTAACTGAAGTCATTCATGCAATAGCTCAAGTAACCCATAAGAAAAGAATATTTCCTTCTGGTAGTTGCATGTGCCACATCCGTAGCTAGAACTGAAGTGCTGCAAGAGGATAAGATAATGTTTATAGTCTAAATATTATTAACAGCTAATAATATTTGACTGTTCTATATTTAGACTGGCAGTCTAAAAATAGACTGTGCCCATATGTATAAAAATAGAAGTCCATCGATTTTTACCAACATGGCCAATCATCCACAAATAGCATCCTGCAACTCATAGATCATGATCAATATGTCTAAAAATAGACATAGTCTAAAAATAGACTTTTCTTCAAAAATAGCCTGCGGGACCACTTAGTGAAGGCGACTTATTTTCACTAAGCTCCATCATCTTGTTGCATTTTCAACACTCCCTCTCAACAAGATATGGATTATCTGCAACCCCTATCCTGTAACTCTGGAATGTTCTGCATGCAACACATCTACCCGGTCCACTTGCTCCAACAACACTTGGAACAAAAACACTCCCAAATGATCCCTCTGTTGGGCTAGGAACATAATCTAATGCTGAAGCTCTACCTAATGCTGACAAGTGCTCCCTCTCTGACATCTATGCTACTGCAACATTTCCATGCATCTCGCACCATTGCACACCTCTCTGTGCCACCTAGCACTGTGCAAAACACTTGTGCCTCTCGCATTGCTGTAGCCTACTAGCCATGCGCTGTCCTGGGATTCCCTGCACTGTCACTCTCTGTGCTGCTCCATCCGCATCTGTCTCTACCCAATCAGTCAGTTCCTGCTACTCCACATTAGGCTCCTGTAGCAAGCTCTAATCCAAGAGGTTGGGTACCTCAAGGATCCTGCCCCTCCTCCTTGGGACGATCACTCTATATCGCCCCACCTCCTACCTAGAGGTATGGATGCATGTGATCCCTCTGCCCACCTAGCTCGAAGTTTTCCCCTACCGGAGGTCTCTGCATGAGTAGATGTATCTACTTTATCTCCACTCAACTTCCCCAATTATGGTTGCTCCACAACCTCCTGAAGCTGCTAGAGCAATCGTGGCTCCTCCACAATTGTCTGCGACTTCTTTTGGCTCTGCATGTTGAGAGGTAATATACCCTCCCTATCAACCACCAAGTCTCCATCAGTTTCCTTACTACTCAAGGCTTTGCATGCATCTTGAATCTCAAGAGCATACAGGTTCTTGACCCGTGAACCAATCTGCTTCACCTGTCTAGTGATGATGTTTCTAAGGAAAACCTTTCCCTCTCTAAAGGCTACATCATAACCTCTGTCTTCCAGCATCGCGATCGAAATCAAGTTTCTCTTCAGTCCTGGTACATACTTGACATCGGTCAAGGTAATTCGAGATCCATGCTCCCTCTGAAAAATAACTGTGCCTACACCCGAGACACTATACTTCTCATCATTACCCAATGCTATGAGTATCTGGATATCTTTCTCCTCCAAAGTATTGAACAAAATTTTGTCGTCGGACATGTGGAAAGAAGCTCCACTATCAAGAAACCAACCACTTCCCATCATGGATGAAACCATGCATGCGAAGAGTGTGAAATCCAACTCAAACTATGAAGCAAGTGCCTCACCTTTAGATCCTTCCCTAGATCCCTTCTTGGATTTCCTCTGTGGCCAATTTGAGGCATAATGGCCCACCTCACGACAACGAAAGCATCACACTTTCGATTTGTCAACCTTCTTGCCATCATTGGAAGAACTGGATTTGGAAAGAGAACTCTTCTCCTTTCCCTTCTTTTCCTTACTCACTAAGGCACAGTTCTCCTCATCATGCATAGATGAAGAATTGTCTCTGGTGTTCCGCTTGGTCTCCTCTTGCACAAGATCTGACCAAAGTTTCTCCCATCCTGGCAATTTCTCCCGACCATTGATAGAGTCCTGATAGGAATGCCAACTCTTTGAAAGACCAAGTAGAGCCAAGCTCACCAAGTCCTCATCATCGACAGTCACCCCCACACTTCCCAGCTCATCCTGGCATTGGGTGAACTTTGTGAGATACTCAGGCATACTATCTCCATTCTCACACTTAATGTTTCTGAGTTTATCCTTGAGTGCCTACTTCCTCTGGTCGCTCTTTCTTTGGAATAAGTCTTTCAACACTTTCCACATCAAGTATGGAGAAGCCTTTCCATGGAGGCTGGACACAATGTGATACCTCACGCCCTCGAACTGAATCCTTCGACACTTTGTTGTCTTCTTTTGCCAATCCCCGACTTGAGCAACATCAGTAGGTTTTGGGACATCCGCATCTATGAACTCCTTCAACCCATTGTCATCTAACACTGCCTCCATCCTGTCCTTCCATGCAATATAGTTCGAGCTGCCCTCAAGGGCATACTCCAATTGCACTCTGTTGAAAGACATTTCAACTTTGACACCAAGAAAACACTGCTGCAAATTTGAATTCCACCAGCGCAAAACTCAACCGCTTCTGATCTAAAATTTGTGAGAACAAAGTATTTCTTGTACAAAGATTGACTGTATGGGCATTCACCAGATATCTCACTTTCCAAAAGAAGGATGAATCCAGAAGCTACCTGGCCTGATTACAGACTCTGCCTAAAGAAATAAAATGTAAACACTTTTTGAATAATATATCCGATGATCAACTTCGCTTTGATATCATGTAGAAATATCTTCTACAAATCAACCACCTCCGATACCATGTACAAATTTTGAATAAAATGACACTTATTCACAGAGATTATCCTCATTATACATTATTTGTGGAATCATGCATAATACATAACCTCCTCTACGTTGATCATCAATTTGCAGTATTATAGAAACAATCACATGCGCACATTGAAGCATCAATCACACATATCAACACAGTATGTATTGGGGAAAGCATACAACTGAAAACCCCTAAACTATCTATATATTATATTGATTGAGAACATGTAACAATACATAGTACAATACTCCTCACAAGTATTCAATACTATCTCCACCTGCTACACACAAACTAGCTCAGATCTGAATCAATCACTGGCTCAAATCTCCTTCGCTGCTTGCTTGCCTCCACTGCGCAATCCTGCATGAGAATAGATGAGAATCAACTCCAAATTCATATTCCCTTTTCCTATACCATGCAATTATCATTGGAAATACTCAATCCATTGATTGTGCAAATCTCATGCACAACTATAGTCACAACTGACAACTTTCTTTCCCTTTCACTCACCTCTAACGCTTGTCTCCACTGAATTGTCCATGCACTGAGTTAACTGATGTATTCTTTGGTTGATTTTTGAGTTAATAATTAGTGAATTAATTAATAATTAATTCACACCACTCATAACTAGTGTATTTGGAAGTTAGACTAAATACAACCAGTTCAACTAAGTCAAACTGAACACAAATCCATCAACTCCTCATTCAACTCCACAGAACTCAATCACTGAGGTTCTAATTGAAGTCCTTCATGCAATAGCTCAAGTAACCCATAAGAAAAGCATATTTCCTTCTGATAGTTCCATGTGCCACATCTGTAGCTCGAATTGAAGTGCTGCAAGAGGATAAGCTAATGTTTATAGTCTAAATATTATTAAGAGCTAATAATATTTGACTGTTCTATATTTAGACTGGCAGTCTAAAAATAGACTGCACCCATATGTCTAAAAATATAAGTCCATCTATTTTTACCAACATGACCAATCATCCACAAATAGCATCCTGCAACTCATAGACCATGATCCATATGTCTAAAAATAGACTTTGCGCCAAAAATAGCCTGCAGGACCACTTAGTGAAGGCGACTTCTTTTCACTAAGCTCCATCATCTTGTTGCATTTTCAACATAAAACACATTAGTAAACTCTATACATCTTGGTCCCTTCCCTATCATAGCGTTGTCCATTTTATGTATTTATCCTCATAGCTCCTGATAGGGTAGTACTACTCCTTGATGGCATCTCGGAACAAGTTCCAAGTAGGTGTGACTGAAAACAATGAGTTTGTACTTTCATCCTTCTGCTCACAGTAGGTTTCCCACTAGTCCTTGACATGGGGGGATGATTTGAGAAGTGCAAAAGTGATATTTTCCTGGCTGGAAAAATCATGTACCGAAAAATATCCTTCTAGCAGATTTAACCATTTATCTACATTGTCTGCATGTATCTGTCCCTCAAATATGGGAATGTCAAAGTTAACTTGTACCTTAAAGGGTGTGGCGCTTCCAGAGTAGCTGTCGGAAGTGGATGTGTCGCCCTTAGGTAACCGTTGAAGGATCTGGACAAAATTGTCCATCATCGTGTTCCTTTTTCGCTTGAGGGTTTCTTCGAGCAAGATTTTGATAGTATCCCTTGCTACCTCATTTTTCTTTTCATTTGCCATGGGAGACATTTGGGATTTGTGAGGCTGGTCTTGCAAAGGTTCGACCAATTCAAGCCCTAACTCCTTATATCCCGACCTCGTTGGGGAAATACAAAGAAAAACAGAGAAACAATAGACTCCTATGATACCACTGATCCAGATTTAAATAGGAACGCAACAAATTACAGATATAACCATAAATACAGAGATGCACCAGAAATAATACTTCATTTCATTAATGTAAAATACTGAAATATGCTTACAAACAGAAATGGAAATAAACTAGCTAGGGTGATGGTAGCTTATCTCTGAGAAGATATGTAGCAACTACATTCCTTTGAAATGTGTTACAATGAGGCTCAAAGGCCTATTTATTATTGAGAAACAATGGAAAACCATAAACATCCAAAAACCTAACCCTAGGAGATGAAGCAGGAAAATTGTGGGCCCCGTTTGGGTAAATTGGTACATTAAATTCCCGGGGTCGTAACTTTGGCATATGATCTCCATTTGGCTATCATAATACCTTGTTTCAAAGATCTCAAAGGGAAGGACGAAAAAAAACTATAACATTTGTTTGGGGAGTTTCTTGTCTCTCCATTTTCCCTAAAAATGATGTTTAGGGCCTCAAAACGACTCCTGAAGTTCAAGACCTGAAAGACTACCAAAAATAGTAAACTATGCTACAATTAAGGAAACCAAAAAACTGAAAGACATAGTGTTGGGGGTCCAAGTGGAATAGGTAGGTGGCCACCAATATCCATCTGGATCATTCCTCCCCCCCTTAGGAACCAATGGTCCCCATTGCATTGAGTTCCTCCATGAGATGAGGAAACTTTTGCAAAACTTGGTCCCTGGTGAGCCACTTGCCTTGGTGAAGGAGTTGGCTTTCTTTAACAAATTGATATAGTTGGATCCTTTGTTGTAGGGTATTCTTGATATGCGAGTCCATCATCTAATTAGTTGTGGCTTGTTCCATGCAATCCAGATTTAACTCTGTAGGTGTCAGTTGTTCTGTAATGTTTGATGTATCTAGCAAAGGTGGGAAGTATGGTCGAAGGCAGTCCACGTTGAACACTAGGTGCAGGGCAGAGGTGATGTCTCAACTCTGTGAATGTCTTCTGTAGAGATTCAGACCAAAAGAATTTTTATTTCGCTCCTCATTTGGTGACTTGACTCAAGTGCCAAGTGATATGAGAGAATCCCAATACGAACCTACGATAGAAATTGGAAAGACCTAGAAAGTTGCAGAGTTCTATCAATGTGGTTGGAGCTCGCCAATCGTGGATGAATTGGATCTTGGTTGGATCCACATGCATCTCTCTTTCATCAATAATGTATCCTAGATACTGAACCTGGGTCATGAAAAAAATACATTTCTCTAAATTGGCACATAGCTTATGTTACCACAGTGTTTGGAGAACCCGTCGGATGCGATGGAGGTGCTCTTCCCAACTTTGGCTAAAGATTAGGATGTCATGCTAGTATACCACTACAAATGAGTTAGTGAGTGGCCGCAAGATGTCATCCATCAACCTCATGAAGGTTGCAAGAGAATTTGTCAACCTGGAAGGCATAAACAACCATTCGAAAAGGCTCTCCTTGGCTTTGAAGGTAGTCTTCCACACATCAGAGGGTTTGATTTGTACCTGGTGATATCCTAATTTCAAGTCAATCTTGCTGAAATGTTTTGCCCCCTTCAGTTGGTCCAGAAGGTCATCAATCTATGGGATCAGGTACCTATTCTAGACAATGATCTTTTTCAACGCCCGATAGTCAACACAGAGTCTCCAAGTCCCATCCTTCTTCTTACCAACACGATCAGGCTCCCACAGGGCAATAAACTTGATCGGATGTGAACTTTTTGTAGTAGCTCCTAAATCTCCCTCTTGATTTTGTCATTTTCTAGAGTGAAGCGCTGATAGATTGGTCCATTAGGAAGTGGCACACCTGGGATGAGAATGATGGAGTGCTTGACTTGATAGTGTAGAGGCACCCCCACACAGGAGGTGAAGATTTCCTTGTACTCCTCCATGACCTTGTCCATCTGTTGTTGTCATGTGAAGGGGCCCTTTCTAGAGGTCGTGGTCACCATCTTCTTCTTTCCCTAAGGGCGTATCATCAAGAAAACAAATTTCCTGGTTTTGGAAATGAGCTTACTGCATTGTTTTGTAGTAACCAAAGAGATGGCGGTAGGCAGTGCTACCTCCGGTATCCTGTACAACTTATTTCCCAAAGTAATAATAACAGCACGATGCCTTGACTCATACACATAATGTCACTTCCATAATTATGGTTGTTCGAATAATACATCACAAACATCAAGGGGAGCAACGTCACATAATACCTCAGCCTTGAAGGGCTTGATGCTGTATGGAAGGCGACATTACTGGCTCAGGTGAAGATCCTATCCTTAGTGAAGCCACCTGATGGTCCATGGTTGTGGATGTGTTGTGGTTGGTAAGCCTAGCCACTTCACAACCTCTGTCAAAATGAGGCTCTTTTGGCTCCCGCTGTCAACAATGAACTGTAGCGGGGAACCCTTTACCTACATGTAGGAGTGGAAGACATACTCCTCCTCCTCTGGATCTTTGGGTTTCTCCTTCTAGATCTTTGTGGTGGCAACAGTGTTGTTGGGCTCTGCATCGATAATCTGCATCCCTTTGTTATTCCTCTTGTCGGGTTCTCACTCGGAGTTGGAACATGCATCTAATTCCGAAGCCTTTAGCTTGGACACCAATGACTGCTTGGCCAGACACTCACTTTCCCGTGTCCTTCTTCGGCATTGCGGTGTTGTTTTTTGCTTGTGGCTTTGGTGGGTTTTCCTGGGCCCCCCCGCTTTGGATTTGTCCTTTGTTCTCTGGTTTGGGGTTACCTTTCCCTTGCTTTGGATTCATAGATCCAAAGTCTCACTTCTTCTGTTTAAAATTTTTCTCGATCTTGACGATAAATGGGTATGTTGTGCTAAGTGAGGAGATGTTCAGGAACTCTATCTCATCTTGGATATATGTGTGTAGGCATCCACGGTACTTGAGAACCAAATTGTTCTCAAAATCCTTGATACCCATCTTCGTGAGAAGGGTATGAAAAACATTGGTAACCTCTGGTACATCTTGGTCCCTTCCCTGTCACAAAGTTGTCCACTTTATGTATTTATCCTCATAGCTCCCTACAAGGTAGTATTGCTCCTTGATGGCATCCTGGAATGAGTTCCAAGTGGGTGCCGCTAAAAACAATGAGTTCGTACTTTCATCCTTTTTCTCACAGTAGGTTTCCCACTAGTCCTTGACGTGGGGGGCTGCTTTGAGAAGCACAAAAGTGATCTTTTCCCAGATGGAAAAATCATGAATGGAAAAATACCCTTCTAGCAGATTTATCCATTTATCTACATTATTTGCATCTATCTGACCATCAAATATGGGAATTTCAAAGTTAATTAGTACCTTAAAGGATGTGGAACTTCCAGAGTAGTTGCTAGAAGTAGATGTGTTGCCCTTGGGTAGCTGTTGAAGGATTTGGACAAAATTTTCCATCATCGCATTCCTTTGTCGCTCGAGGGCTTTTTCAAGCAAGATTTTGATAGGATCTCCTGCCCCCTCATCTTTCTTTTCATCAGCCATGGGAGGCCATCGGGATTTGCAAGGCTGGTCTTGCAAAAGTTCGACCAGTTCAATCCCTAACTCCTTATATCCCAACCTCGTTGGGGACATGGAAAACAAAACAGAGAAATAATAGACCGCTCTAATACCACTGATCCGGATTTAAACAAGAACGCAACAAATTAAAAATATAACCATAAATACAGAGATGCAATAGAAATAATACTTCATTTCATTAATGTAAAATACTGAAATATGCTTACAAACAGAAATGGAAATAAATCAGCTAGGGCAATGGTAGCTTATCTCTAAGAAGAGATGTGTTGGCTATATGCCTTTGAACTGTGTTACAATGAGGCTCAAAGGCCTATTTATTATTGAGAAACAATGGAAAACCCTAAACATCCAAAAACCTAAACCTAGTAGGTGAAGCGCTAAAATAGTGGGCCCCGTTTGGGTAAATTGGTACATCAAATTCCCGGGGTTGTAACTTTGGCATATGATCTTCGTTTGGCTATCATAACACCTCATTTTGAAGATCTCAAAGAGAAGGACAAAAAAATGCCAACAAGTCAATTTGGGGCATTTTCGGTGTCTCTGTTTGCCCTAAAAATGCCTTTAGGGCCTCAAATCGGCTCCGAAAGGTCATGTCCCATAAAATTGCTAAAAATAGTAAACTGTGCTACAATTAAGGAAACCGTAAAACTGAAAGAGACAGTGTTGGGGGTACAAGTGGAATAGGCAGGTGGCCACCAATATCCACCTAGATCATTCCTCCCCCCAAGGAAGAATTGGTCTCCATTACATTGAGTTCCTCCATGAGATGAGGAAACTTCTGCTGAACTTGGTCACTTATAAGCCACTTTCCTTGGTGAAGGAGTTGGCCTATTTTGACAACTCGATATAGTTGGATCCTTTGTTGTAGGGTGTTCTTGATCTACGTGTCCATGATTCAATCAATTGTGGCTTGTTCCATGCAATCTAGATTTGACTCTGTAGGTGTGAGCTGTTCCGCAATGTCTGATGTGTTTAACAAAGGTGGGAAGTATGGTCGAAGGCGTCCACATTGAACACTGGGTGCTGGGCATAGGCATTGTTTCAACTCTATTAATGCCTTCTATTGAGATTCAGACCAAAATAATTTTTCTTTCGCTCCTCCCTTAGTGACTTGACTCAAGGGCCAAGTGATATGAGAGAATTCCAACACGAACTTGTGGTAGAAATTGGAAAGACCTAGAAATCTATAGAGCTCTGTCAATGTGGTTGGAGCTGGCCAATCCCAGATGACTTATATCTTGGCTGGATCCACATGCACCCTCATTCATCAATAATGTATCCCATATACTAAACTTGGGTCATGCGAAAAGAACATTTCTCCAAATTGGCACATAGCTTGTGTGGCTGCAGTGTTTGGAGAACCTGAGGGATGTGGTGGAGGTGTTATTCCCAACTCTGGTTGAATATCAAAGTGTCATCCAAGTATACCACTACAAATGAGTTGGTTAATCGCCACAAGATGTCATCTATCAGCCTCATGAAGGTTGCAGGAGAATTTTTCAACTCGAATGGCATAACCAACCATTCAAAAAGGCCCTCCTTGGCTTTGAAGACAGTCTTCCACACATCAGAGGGTTCGATTGGTACCTGGTGATATCATGATGTCAAGTCAATATTGCTGAAATATGTTGGCCCCTTTAGTTGGTCCATA
The DNA here is from genome assembly GCA_000404065.3 of Pinus taeda. Classification (NCBI taxonomy): domain Eukaryota; kingdom Viridiplantae; phylum Streptophyta; class Pinopsida; order Pinales; family Pinaceae; genus Pinus; species Pinus taeda. The sequence continues at coordinate 490,960 of APFE031105102.1, forward strand.
AGGTCATCAATCCTTGAGATCGGGCACCTATTCCGGACAGTGATCTTGTTCAACGCCCGATAGTCAATACAAAGTCTCCAAGTCCCATCCTTCTTTTGTACCAACACGATCGGGCTCCCACAGGGCAATGAACTCAGCTAGACGTGACCTTTCTGTAGTAGCACCTGAATCTGCCTCTTGGTTTCGTTGTTCTCTAGAATGAAACACCGATAGATTGGTCCATTGGGTAGCGACGCACCTGGGTCAGATTGATGGAGTGCTTGACCTGATAGTGCAGAGGCACCCCTGGAGGGGAGGTGAAGATGTCCTCGTACTCCTGCATGACCTTGTCCATATTTTGTTGTTGTGTAGAGGGGCTCTTTCTAGAGGTCAGGGCCACTATCTTCTTCTTTCCTTGAGGGCGTATCACCAGGAATTTTTTTTTCCCGGTTTTGGAAATGAGCTTACTGCATTTTTTTGTAGTAACCAAAGAGATGGTAGCAGGCGATGCTACCTCTGGTATCTTGTACAACTTATTTCCCAAAGTAATAATAATAAGATGACGCCTTGATTCATACAAAAATGTCACTTCCATAAGTATGGTTGGCCTAATAATACATCACAAACATCAAGGGGAGCAATGTCACATATACCTCATCCGTGAAGGGCTTGATGCTCTATGGAAGGCGACACTACTGGCTCATGCGAAGATTTTGTCCTTGGTGAAGCCACCTGATGGTGTACACTTATGGTTGTGCTGTTTTCGGTAAGCCCGGTCGCTTCACAATCTCTGCCGAAATGAGGTTATTTTGAATCCCACTATCGATAATGAACTGTAGTGGGGAACCCTTTACCTACATCTAGGAGTGGAAGAAAAAATCCTCGTCCTCTGGATCTTCGGGTTCCTCCTAGATCTTCATGGTGGCGATGGTGGCATTGGACTCCACATCGATAGTATTCTTCCCTTTGTCATTCTCCTTGTCGGGTTTTGACTCAGAGTTGGAACATGCATCTGATTCTGAAGCCTTTGGCTCGGCCACTAGCCACTGCGTGGCCTGACACTTACTTGTGTTGTGAGTGGAGCTCTTATGGAACTCACACCACTTTCCCATGTCCTTCTTTAGCTTTGTAATGTTATTCTTTGCTTGCAGCGTTGGCGGGTTTTCCTGGGCTGTCCCACCTTAGCTTTGTCCTTTGTTTTGCGGTTTGGGGTACCTTTCCCTTCAAATTCGCAAATCAAAAGTCTTGCTTCTTCTGTTTAAACTTTTGTTTGATTTTGATGGCATATCAGTATGCCGTGTCGAGCGAGGAGATGTTCAGGAACTCCATCTCATCTTGGATGTATGTGTGTAGGTAGCCGCAGTACTTGAGAACCAAATGGTTCTCAAAATCCTTGATACCCAACTTCGTGTGAAGGGTATGAAAAACATTGGTAAACTCTGGTACATCTTGGTCCCTTCCCTATCACAGCATTGTCCACTTCATGTATTTATCCTCATAGCTCTCGACAGGGTAGTACTACTCCTTAATGGCATCCCGGAACAAGTTCCAAGTGGGTGTGGATGAAAACAGTGAGTTTGTACTTTCATCCTTCTTCTCACAGTAGGTTTCCCACTAGTCCTTGACGTGGGGGGTTGCTTTGAGAAGTGAAAAAGTGATCTTTTTCGGGCTGGAAAATCCATGAACAAAGAAATATCCTTCTAGTAGATTTAACCATTTATCTACATCGTTTGCATCTATCTGACCCTCAAATATGGGAATGTCAAAGTTAACTTGTACCTTAAAGGGTGTGGCGCTTCCAGAGTAGCTGCCAGAAGTAGATGTATCGCTCTTGGGTAGCCGCTGAAGGATTTGAAAAAAATTGTCCATCATCACGTTCCTTTGTCGCTCAAGGGCTTCTTCATGAAAGATTTTGATAGGATCTCATGCCCCCTCGTCTTTCTTTTCATCCGCCATGGGAGGCCGTCAAGATTTGCGAGGCTAGTCTTGCAAAGGTTCGACTAGTTCAAGCCGTAACTCCTTATATCCCAACCTCGTTGGGGACATGCAAAGAAAAATAGAGAAAGAACAGACTGCTTTGCAACACTGATCTAGATTTAAACAACAACACAACAAATTACAGATATAACCATAAATACAAAGATGTAGTAGAAATAATACTTCATTTCATTAATGTAAAATACTGAAATATGCTTACAAACATAAATGGAAATAAACCAGCTAGGGCGATGGTAGCTTATCTTTGAGAAGAGATGTGACAGCTACATGCCTCTAAACTGTGTTATAATGAGGTTCAAAGGCATATTTATTATTGAGAAGCAATGGAAAACCCTAAACATCCAAAAACCTAAACCTAGGAGATGAAGCACCAAAACTGTGGGCCCCATTTGGGTAAATTGGTACATCAAATTCTCGAGGTCGTAACTTTGGCATATGATCTCCATTTGGATATCATAATACCTCGTTTCGAAGATATCAAAGAGAAGGTAAAAAACAAACTAGCAGGGTTTGATGGGGTGATTCTGGTCTCTCCATTTTCCCTAAAAACACTGTTTAGGGCCTTAAAATGGCTCGGGAAGTTTAGGACCCGAAAAACTGCTAAAAATAATAAACTGTGCTACAATTAAGGAAACCAAAAAACTGAAAGAGACAGTGTTTGGGTCCAAGTGGAATAGGTAGGTGGCCACCAATATCCACCTGGATCATTTGTGCATAGAGATAAATAATTCAATCTCAACCATAATGCTACAAGGACTGGTTGTACCGTACATAGATTGTTGTATCAAACCCTGTGCTACAGATTGAATTTGCAATGGCTTGCACAATACAATTTTGTTGTATCAAATCCATGAAACAAGTATAAAGGCGAATATGAAATTATCATCAATATGTCCGAAAGCGTTAATCTATGAAAATAAATGAATATTTATTACTTACAACATCTAGTGATCAATGATACAACATCTACAGAGCTTAGTTGGTCGAGAAGGTAAATTAGTTGGTCCATAGGATAATTAGTTACTAACTTTGCAATTTATTTTCAGTAAGCAATCATTACATGTTACGTATCATGTCACCAAGCTTAGCTTTTGTAGATTAGATAAGAAAACGTCCAACTTACAATTGTGAAGAGATTCTGAGTATCATGACATATTGAACTGCAACATCCCACCTTGCTCCTTGATCCCAGAGTTCAGATCAAGGACACAAATACCAAAAGCCTTGCAAGTTTGCCACATATTGCAAAATTTTCACTTTGGTTAAATTTGTAAAATGCCAACCTATCCTTGCTCCTTGATCCTAGAGTTCAGATTTGTTGAAAATAGCAACAAGAAATGATAAAAATAGAATTTAGAATATTCCAATTTTAATTTGGCCTTGAATTAAAACTATGAATTAAAATTTGAATTTAGTCTCACCAGCTGCTTGGAATTAATTAATTAATTCATTATGGATTAATTAGTTGGAGAAATTCAAGTTAGAAGTCTTTCTGAAGTCATGCAAGAGTTATCCCTTAAATTAAGGAGATTATCCGTTAATTAAGGAGATAAGATTGAGTTATACTTGAGTTGTCATTAGTTATCTCATTTTACTGAGTTAAGTCCAGTTAAATTAGTTCCACACTGTTTGAGGAACTAATTGTGAGTTATCAGTTAATTGATGCATGCATGCACTCAACCAGTATACTCTAGATAACTGAAGATTCCCTCACCAGAAACTCATGCATGTCTATTCTGTGAAAGACCTAGTTGAGCTAAATGTCAAGCACAATGTACTATTAGTTGCATGTGTTTTCCTATAAAGGAAACTCATGCATGCAGTCAAGGTAAGGTTCCTTGAGGATTGCACAGTTCTAATAGTGTGTTAGAGCAGTACGTGAGAGCAATTTTACACTGGCTGAAGGAGATCATCCTAGAGGTAGCTACGCAAGGAAATAGGAGATTGAAGGGGAGAGGAGAAGGCTTGTGAGAAGCTTTTTTTGGCTATGAACATCTAGGAGGATTGTACTGAGAGCTGGCTAGTTGTGAGAGCTAAGGCTTTGTATAATCTTGATGTATTTCCACCTTGTATGATAATATAGATAGTGGGGTTTTTAGCTGAGGCTTTCCCCTGAGTATTTTCTGTGTTTCATGTGCATTGATTCTTCTTCTTCTGGTTATATGTGTTCAACTCGATCTTGCTCAATCTTTAAGCTTCCAAAATTTGATAGTAGAAGTAGATTATAGTATTTTGCTTTGGTATATTGCATTATCGAGTTAATCTATAGTCAGAGTTTCTATAGAGATATCAGAGGTATATTTGTAGATAATTTGCAGAATTTGTACAAGATTTAGGTCACAGAAACCAAAAGGCTTGCAGGTTTGCTACAGATTGCAAAATTTGCACTCTGGTTACATTTGCAAAATGCCAACCTATTCTATTAGCTGTTCTGGGGTGTTGGCTTGATATACAAGATGGGAACAAGGATGTGAACATCAGGAAATCGTCATGAACATTTCTAGCTAGATAGGTCAGTGGTCTATGGAGCATGATTTATGAAATAAAATGTTGAAACAATGAAATTTGAACAAATTTCATGAAAATGTAACAACAGAAAGCGATCACCATGGAAGGTAGATGCATAAGATAACAGAAGAGATTAACCCTCTTTGATAGTGAAGTTGCATCATTCTGTATGCAAAATGACAATTGAATTATCTACCACAAAACTGCTTTGTACATGGAAGTCTCGAAGGTTGTATGTAATATTAGAAATGTCTTGTAGATGTTAGATATGTTAAAGATGGACACAGCTCTAGTAGCAAACTTTTTTTTCAGAATGCACTCGTATTGAACATTTGCCTCTATTTGGATAATGCATTGCAATTGTAGACAATGTCGATATGTGGTTAATTGTTTACATGTGGAATAATGGAGTTTATCCCCTGAAATTGTTCCAAATGTATCTGCTGGGAAAGAGAAATTGTTGCAAATTGTCACAAAAGGATCTACATGAATATTTGCTATTGTCAGCATTCCTTGTACCTGGTTCATGTTTCAATATAATTCTAGTGTTAGATATTGTAATAGAAAATTCTAGGAGGACAATAAATAATTTAGCATAATTTATATTTTGTGAGACATGAAATAACCTTTGTTGTTGAGACAATTAGCTTTCTCAGATATGCAAGTATTTTGTTCGAGTTGACACTTGTTATAAAAGTGGATTTGCATCTGTGTAGTGATCTATGTCCTTTTCCTCTAACAACATTTCGAAACAACACCATTGGTGTTTCTTGTTTCGAAATTTGTTGTTGTATGGAAACGAAAAATGATAGAATTGTACTAAAGAGATAAACCTGAAATGCAAAATGAAATAGTGTTAAAAGTAATTGGTTTAAAATGTATTTGAGTAAATGTAGAAAAGTATGTATGACTGAATTTGTATATATCGTTGCTTTGTCTTTTCTAGATTATTCGTCCTTAATGTCTAGAACATATTGAGGCCTTATTTCTTTTGCAAATGTTACAAGGGCAGCCACTGTGCCTATTGTGAATGGAGTTGTTGTGTTTTTGAGCTGGTTAATTGTTGTTGTTGGTACAAATTTTTACTCGTTGCAAATCGATGGGATTGTTTCTACATTGCTTCTATCATGTAGAACTAATATGCAAGTGCAGTCTCCATGGTCATAAATTGTTTTTGTAGAGATCTTAAAATCTCTGATACAAATTCCCTGCCCAACAACAAGTTTGGCTTCAACAATAGCGATGAGATTGCATGGCACATTCAGAGTAATTGCCATATCCCCTTTGCTATCAAATAGGTCAGCACGTAACAATTCTATTCCGTGTAATCTATCAAGTATTTTTTTATATATTACAAGGATGTCACTGTGAAAGGTTGTTCCGAATTTGAGGCTCTTTAGTCCTTGTATCATGATCAGATTGCATTCTTGGTTCTTAGCCTTTATTTGAGATTCCTCTTCTTGTTTTTGTCTGTAGAGAACATTAAATGAATCTGAATTAGCATATTGTGTGCATTAGAAAACTTGATATAAATCTTGTCTAGTATTTATTTATTTATTTATTTTTTTTCAGGTTCCGAGGAGCTGTAGGTCTCTGGAGAAATAATTTCTTCATGTTATATTTTCATATTATTTACCTGTTGTTATCAGGAAATCTAGTGTCCACTCGGAGCTGCTAGTCCCACTAAGACTGGTAGCTATCTTAGAAACAAACAAACTAAAACTACTTTCGCTTTCCTTTATGAGAAGTAGATAAGAGGGGAAGAAAGGACACTAACCTCAGTCTTGCCTTGGTTCCTTGCTTAGTTCCTCTCCCTTCTGATAGACCTTTGCCACTCCTCTTCTGTCTACCCAGCTTCAAAGATCACCTGTGAAATCAAAGCAGCATAATACTATTGAAGAACAAAGATCTACAATCATAAGCAAGACAAGACCAGATATGTATTGGCCACACAAATGCATATAACATTGAACATAAAAGAATTTGGAGGAAAACTTGAATATCTTTATTAATTTTCAAGAATAGAAAAGAGGATTACAACCAATTGTTCTGACCCAACATCATCCTCTTAGCATGAAAGCCCTTTTTCACCTCATGAAAAGCTTAGATCACCCAACACTATGATGTTACACCAGGAAGCCAACAACACTTCCTTACAAGATACAAGATTCCAACCTCTGGATCTCTGTGATGAGGGATCCATATATAGATGATTGCAAGGGGGGTGAGTCAGCTTTTGGGATTTTGATTAGTGTTCTCTCTCTTATAGTTCTTGATTCCACTTGGAGATTGATGATCTCTTACTCATCCCTGGGCAAATTCAGAGAGGTAAGTATCATAGGAGAAGTTTATGGAAGATTCCATGATGATCCACCTTGCAAACTGTCTCTTCCATTTTTCTACTCTCGCCCATTGCACCCTACAGAAGGGATTTCTAGTATGCATCGCACCCTTTACACTGAGCAAGTGAGATGCATCGCACCCTCTGCACTGGGCAGTCTGTATGGTCTAGTTTTGACAAGTTCTGAGCAGTTTTCTGTGGATAACTTCTGGGAGATGATGTAATTAGCTGACCTTGTTCCTTTAGGGCATGAAGCAACACTTTTGGGGACTTAGGAGCCCTTGGTTTATGGACATGTATGATTAGGGTTGCAGTGCCCAAAAATGTCTATAACGGTTGCCCCCTAAAGCATGAGGTTGTTAATCTTTTGATGTTGGGTGAAATGCTTTATCATGAGGATCTGAAGTTTTCTTGAGCTAGAAGGTGACCTATAATAAGATACAATACAATAAATTATCTTCATAATATTTTTCATGATCTAGCTAAGGCGGGCATTTCCATGTTCAGCTTTATAAATTCATTTTCATGTACATAGGACAGACAACCGTCTGTGTAGCAGACTGATGATTCGGATGGAGTCATCATCCTTTGATTCAGATGATCATCTGTTCAGCAATGATGTACATTTGATGTCTTTATATTCCTGAATATATCGCAGCCCGAATGGATGAAACTAGATCCAGGGTCTTCAAACTCGTTCAATCTTCACTCGGAGTACAAGTTGATCCATGTGAAGGATGTCCTGGATTCGAACATGGAAAGACATTGCCTGATTACCAGCCAATGATGTAAGCTGTTAACAGGCGCGAGAGGAATCACCGATAATGATGATGACCCTCAAGGTACCGCAGTACAATTCGCATGGTGTGAAAAATGGACTTGGCGTCGAACACCACGAAAAATATTTCGGTCAAAGGCCATTGATGTAAAACTATTGCCAAAAGTGAGAAACTTGCCATTGAGGCATGCAAGCTTCAAAGTACTGAAAGGGTTGTTCCTAGGTCGACTTCTTGGATAATGAGCTGCTGTCGACAAGAAGTGACCCGTCATAGGAGGGCCTTAATGAATCCCACATCTACAACATGGAACGGAGCAATTTATTTTGGAGGTGAAAATAATCCAATGATACAAGGTTTAGGGTGTTGGTCATGAAATAATGGAGCGTGAATGTATTGAAGTGGATGAGACACAGGTGAATTCTCTGAGCGACTTCTCTTGAACATACTGGCGACAGTGAAAATGGATTGGTAGCGTTAACCCCAAAGATGGATGGTGTGATGGACCAATGGTGATATGACCGGTGAACGAAATAACCCAACCCGACTCGGACGTGGAGTGAAAGTGTCATGTTCAAGAGCGACTTACTACCAATAAATTTTCTTCGAGTTTTTTCCCAATTTTTCCCCAATCATTGCTAGCCAGTACCTCTTTATTTTTATCAGCTTGAGCAGGATAACATATGCTTGTTCTATAATCCACCCTTCGGGTGAACCCGTCACTATGTTTTAATGAGCCTAGGAATAGTGAAACTTGTTCTCGTCCATTTGGATAAGTTTGTCGCTATTGATTTTAACAAGTTTAACGACAATGATTACTCGGTCCTTTTTCAATTTTAGTGAGTCTAAAAAGGGATGGATAGGAAACTCCAATGATTTTTTTTCATCATATAATCCCTTAAGCCCAAAAAAGTGTAAAATAATATGAAAGGGATGAATTTTCGGTAGTTTTAACGAGCCAAACAAGTCAAGCTCTCGATCTTTTTGTGCAATAATCCCTCAGGTCCAAAAAGATTAAAATCTAGAGGAGGGATAGCACCTCTGGTTGCTTTAACGAGCTGGAGAGGCCAATCACTTGACAATATTTTCATATTTTACGAGTCAGGTGAAAAGATCTTAAAGGAGACTCATTTTTTGAGGAACGAGTGATAATTTTGGGTAGAAACTGATTCGAGGTAAGGTTTGGAATTTTCCAATCATGCCCGGTGTCATAAGGATGACTAACAAGATCACTCGTCGCAGATGTTCCTCAAAAGGGGTAAACAATCAAATGGAGGTGTATGATCGGCTAAAAAAAAGTGGAGGTGATGATGAGAACACGACCAAGGCTCAAAAGCTAATGATAATGCATTCACAATGATTATTTACTGGAAATTGGTTCATTTTTTAATGAGCTTAAACTCTGGGGCAAACATTTTCTCATTGCTTAGATTTAATTTTTAACAAGCTTGAACTTATAAAAACTACTCGTGATAATGGTCATTGATTATTTGATTCACCGTTAGCACTTTGTTCTTTCAATGGTCGTACTACCTGCTCAATTGCTTCATCAAACCGATTAGAAATGAAAACACATGCTTGAAAAATGAGTTAAAACACTAATACCTTACTCAAATTACATGAATAGTAATTTAAAAGTGATTTTTACCTCTCATTTTACCATTTCGTTTGAACTTGGTTTGTTGGAGCTCTGGAGGTTCTTTTCCCCCCTGATTTTTACCAACTAATTCTGGGAGATTCTGTGGGCGATTCTTGGCGCCGTCTGGACTAGGTAAGAGCTAAACCTGAGCCCTTCAGTTGCATTCCTTCCTTTTTGAATTCTGAGCATGTTTCTCTATTTTTTTGAGCCCCTGGGTTTGAAAAATTTTCCCTAGCTCCATCACACCCTTCCCATATCGAAAGGTGTGATGCATACTGGACTGGTTACTGGCCAGTCAGTATGCATTGCTCCCAGTACACTGTTGGGGTGCGATGGGCGCCAGGAGGGAAACTTTTACACTTATTCTCATGGAATTTTTGCCTGTTTTTTGCCAAATCAGGATCTTGACTCTTCTCTTGTTTGTTTTCAGAGATTCATCAGAGCAAAATGGTTGTTACATGGAAAGAAAATGAGCATGAAGAAGAGGAAATGGTTTCTTTACATGATCCGGGTATGGTAACTACACTGTGGAACTGTGGCCGGTTGAATTTTTTTCGCATCTCTAGCATGAGGCAATAAATCAACTTGTTGCAATATTTCCTCGACACCTAGGATCCTACCAACCAAGTGTTCTAGATCAGGGGAAAATCTATCCCCTTGACTGTTGTGGGCATCTATCTTTTGACTAGTTTATCGAGGCGTGGCACCCCTCTCTCATTATCAGGTTCTACCCATGGGGGAAAACCTGTGAAAGAGTACATTCGCAGGTACTGCAGAGAGGGATCTCAGCCGAGTATGGATGGAAAGATCAACATCTGAGATGTCACTGACCAGCCCTTAAGGACCATTCTGTTCACTTTTTCTAGATTGGCTGGTAGTGTGGCTCTTCACATAGCTAACAGGTCTTATATGTAGTACGCCTTGGAATGCCTTGAAACGAAGGTGTTCAACTAGTGTGATGCAGTACTCTCTGTGATGAAAGAACAATTGGCCAAGGTGAAAAGTGGAAGATCCAAGAATTTTGGCTATGGCTCTATTTTGACCTCTTTCACCTTGGAAAAGATCCCACTAATGTAGCCGCAGTACATTTCACTTGGTTTACCTCCACCGACTGAGCCACGGATGCAGAGATGGGTTGACCTCATGGACCAACATGCTAGCCAGTCCCAGATTTCTTTCTCTGATACCTTATTCGAGTGTTTCGATCGTTAGGAGATGGTTTATGCTGAGTTTCCATATGCTCATGCAAACATTGGACCAGTTCGACCAGCAGTACGCCCGAGAGCACCAGCTACCGTTCCAATAGGAGAGTCTGCGGGGAGGGCTATCCTCTGCGACCTTGATGTGGCCAAGGCTCTTTTAGCATTACAGGATCAGGTTGAGGGTCTCACTCTTGGTATTCCGATCGTGAGGATCGACGAGCTGCCTCTAAGGTTGCAGCGGCATACTACTGGTGTGCCGAGTCGATGGACTAGTCTTTTACGCATGATTGCACAGGCGGTGACTTGTTATCACCAGCATCATTAGACTAGGGTGCCCCCTATCATTTTGAGCTTTTGGGTCATTTGACCGATTTTTTCTTGGTTGCAGAACATTATGTATAAACCATAAATAGTCATATATATATTTTTTTGATTTTCGGAGTTTTATTTTGGTTAAGTTACATGATCCTGTTGCAAATATTAATGAAATGCTTCTTTTTATAAATGTCGCAAATGTCTATCTAACACATAATTTTCCAATGAGTCTGTTAATGTGTTTAATTTTTTGGAAATATGTTGATTTTGAATGTAATCGAACTGTCTTTCCAAAATCCTGACCTTTAGTAACATGCGATAGATAGCTGGATTCCGTACAGAGTAGATACTAGTGAGTTGTAGAATGACGAGCTGTGAGTCTAGCCTGACGACAAGTCAGCGTATGCCATGCGTGTTGGCATTAGAGAGGAGTTATATCAATGCGCTGTATTCAACAATATTGTTCGTCAACCAACCAATACATACCCCTCTGAAACTCACTAACTCGCCACTGGGATCGAAGATGGCCCAGGCTGCAGAAGATAGGTTCCTCCAACTACGAATCGCTCTGTCAGCATATCCAACAAATGATTCCAGTAGGTTCAACATCTGCAACAAATGCAAAAAGTAGATTACCTAACCAAAACAATTACCCTTAGCGAAAACAAAAATGTAACAAAAGCATAGGGGTTACCATGCTGAGTTAAGCATAGTAACGTTTGAGGTACAACCCGTTGCGGGTTGCGCCAGTGGAATCCCATCATAATCCATCAACTTGTAGGCTCCTTTTGCTAATAAATGCTTAACAATATAGGGACCCATCCATACAGACTTAAACTTACCTGCTCCCAACTTAGCATACTCTTGGTCGTAAAGTAAGACCAGGTCGCCTTCTGAGAAGCACGAGGCTTAACATTTTTGTTGAACTGCGCTTTGAGTCGTTTCTTATGGGCTTCGTTAGCCGAAGCTGCATCACGAAGGGTTTCATCTAATTGGATTAATTCCAAGAAACGAGCCTCTTCTTCTAAAGTTCTGGGGAGAAGGTCGACCGCGAGCTTGAGGGATGAGATTTCACACTGAACTGGCAAGATCGCTTCTAGGCCATACACCAGTTGAAAAGGTGTAAACCCGGCCGCATTGCTCACCGATATCTGGTATGCCCACAAGGCTGAGTACAGGATTAGGTGCCGACTCTAGTTATGGACTCTAATCATCCTTTGTAGCATGTGTTTCAGGACCTTGTTGATTGCCTCAACTTGTCTGTTAGCTTGCAGATAATATGGAGTAGAGCTATCGTGGGACAGTCCTAATTTGATAGCCAACTCAACCATCATGTGATTGCGAAAATGCGATCCATGATCTGTGACTATGGCCTGTGGAACGCCGAATCTGGAGACTACATGATTGAAAAATAAGAGGGCAACCGTTTCGCCACTGTTGTTTAATGTAGGCATCGCCTCAGCCCATTTGGTAAAGTAGTCTACTGCGACTATGATATACCCATGCCCCCCAGCCGAGGTGGGGTTACATTTCATGAAATCTATGCCCCATTTGGCGAATGGCCCAACAGCTACTACTGGCTGCAGAGGTGCGGGTGGTCTCTTGTTTTTGCTTTCGAAGATTTGACAAGCATGGCAACTTCTAACTGCAGTTATGCAATCTTTGAACATTGTTGGCTAGAAGTATCCTACTTGTAAAATCTTTTGCACCGTAGCATAACCAAATTGATGCCCCCCACATGCGTCTGAATGACAATCATTCAGGGCTTTTTCAGCCTCCTCATGGGTGAGGCACCTGCGCAGAACTGTATCGACACCACGACGGTAAAGCGTATCACCGACGATCACGTAGTCTTTTACTTGGTATCGAATCCATCGTTGTTTTGAGCGTGAGGTATTAGACCTATATGTTTGGGTTTGGAGATAAATTATTATATCTCCATACCACGGATTGCTTGAAGATATCATAAGCAAATTTTCGTCCACGATTGCTTCTTCTGATGTTGCATCGTTGGACAACGATGGGAGATCACATAGTAATTCCGCGAAAACTAGGGCTTTCTTTGATTTGGGTTTTTTGAATTCCAGATCAAACTCTGGTAAAATTGCTATCCATTTTTAATATTTCCCCCCCAGCAACTGTCGTGACAATATATAAGTCATGGGGTTGCAATCTGACAAAATGGTAGTTTTTCTGAAGAGGACATAGTGTCGGAATCTCTGTATCGCTTGAACAGCTGCGAGAACCAACTTTTCAATGTAGGAGTATTTCATTTTCGTATTATTTAAGTTTCGGCTTAAATAATATATAGGATGTTCAATTCCATCATCTTCTTGAACTAAAACCATCGCTATGGTCGTATCCGCTGCAGCTAGATACAGGTTAAATTCTTTTTGATAATCAGGAGCATACATTAATGACGCTTTTATTAAGGATTCTTTTAAAGCATCAAAGGAAGCTTGCATGACCTAATCCCAAATGAAGGGTACTTCCTTTCTCAATAGACGAGTATAACCTTTAGCAAGTTCGATGTAATTTGGAATGAACCTCCTCAAAAAGTTTGCTTTCCCTTGGAGTTTCTGAATCTGAAGAAAATTTGAAGGTGGAGGCAAATCAATTATTGCCTAAACCTTACATGGGCCGAGACGAATCCCATCCTTTGAGACCACAAAGCCATGTAAACGACCAGAACTAACACAAAACACACATTTGTGTGGATTGAGTCGTATCTTGTAGTGTTGGCAATGTAGAAATATCGCTCTGAAATGTTGCGGATGATCAGTCCGCTTTCGTGAATGAGCTGGAAGATCATCAAGATATGGTTGAACGATGTTCTTGATGTCATGGGAAGCATTATTCATTTCTCTCTAAAATGTTGCCCCTGTGTTCTTTAAACCAAAGGGTAGCTTGCGATATGTGAATGTGCCCCATAGAAAAATAAATGTAGTCTTTGACTGGTCCTGTGGGCAGATATTTATTTGATTATACCCAGAAAATCCATCCATAAATGAAAAGATTTCACATCTGGTGCATTAATCAATTATCTGGTCAATAAAGGGCGTAGGGTAGTTGTCTTTCAAACAAGCTTGATTTACATTCCTATAATCGACACACACTCTAATTGTTCCTTGTTTCTTCATCACAGGAACAATATTTGATACCCAATTGGTTAGAGGAACTGGGTAAATAAAACCAGCATGGAGGAGTTTTTCAACTTCCGCCTTGATGGCAGTGGCTTTCTTGGGGTGCACCTGCCGGAGCTATTGTTGTACTGGTTTGACATCTGGATACATCTTAATTTCATGTTCAACTATGCTCGAGAAAATGCTTGGCATTTTGTCATACGACCAAGAAAAGACATCTCTAAACTCGCAAAAAATAACATTATATATTTCCAGTTCTGAAGAAGAACAAGATTTGCCGACATGAATATTCTCTACAACATCTGTTTTGGTCGAGATATTTATGGTGATAGTCTCTTCAATATTGGATAGGTTTCACTTGGAATCCACCATATTTACAGTATTTGACAGAAAGTCAAAAATTGAGGGATGATCAAGGTTACTGGAATTATCCTCCTTACAATTCAGAAGATGGGAACGATGGTGGTAATCTTCCCATGGTGCCCCATCAATCATCGTGGACTGAACAATTCCTTCATCTGTAGAATGTACTTGTGACCAAGGATCTGAAGGGGTGCCATATTCCTTAGACCTATCTATCCAAACGCTTGATGAGCATTGATTCGGGTTTGCCTCCCATGCCAAAAACATTGATTTCTATAATATTTCCATTGGGTTTAGAGGCAATACCTTCTGGTGATCCATATTAATATCGTTTTCTGACATCTTTTGAATAGAAGATATCATATTGCAGGTTCCCACCTTGGCCACTTCCGCCAAATTGATTGGACGTGGTAGGGAAAAAGTCCCCCTTAATGTAGGGTCTTTTAGTAGGCCTACTCCGATATTATGAAGTGAGTGAGGGCTTCCATGGATCATCGAAATGCTTCCCGTAACTTGTGAACTGTTGGGAAAAAATGTTTGTTGGTCGACGATTGTAATTTCTCCTTGGAAAGGAAATGCAATCTTCCTAAAGTAGGTTGACACAACGACAACCATGGCATATATCTAGGGCCTTCCCAGTAGGATGTTGTAATCGAGGTTTCTGTCAATAACTCCAACATCAATTTCTACTGTTTTTCCCCCCATTTTGACTTGCAAGTTACTCAATATCCCATATGGGGTGTATGCTCATCCATCAAATGCTTTCAATGTCCTTGACGATCGCGACAAGGGTGGAGATCCTAAAGTTTTCTAGCAACTCATCGACATAATACATGTGGATGCTCCCTCATCAATAATTGTTCGATGAACAATTTTGTTGAGGGCTTTCACTTGAATAAGGAAAGCTAGTTGAGATGGTAACTAAGGGTCATATCCTTTGTGATTAAAGGATACAAGATTGGAATCCTTTGGGTCAATCCCACCTATTGCTGACAATAAAGCCTGCTTTTTGGAGGGGCAATTTTGCAGTACCTCAAGTGTCGACATAGCGGATGGCAATTGGGCTAGATCCTCCACTATATTATAATGCTGTGCTACTTTGTCATGAAGATTAAATGTCGATTTGTGTATTACTCTCTTTGGCAGTTTTATTGTTAGTTCAGGAGTGATGGGTGGCACAACTTCGGGTAAAGTTGTTGTTGAATTACTAGGATGATGATTATCCTTGTTGTTCGACATCTGTGGATTCCCGTAATCTTTATTCCTTATTGATATCAAAGCATCATTTTGTTGCTTCAAAACAGACAACATTAACACTTGGGATGGGGAAGCATTGTCACTAGCAACTAGATTTGTTCTTGGATTCGGAAACAGATCAGTTAATATTGCCGAGGTTTTTGAACTCTTGAAGAATTTTCTAAGCTCAGGTTTGTATGGACACTCTCTCATCTAATGATCCTCATCACATATTAGGCATGGACGATTTGGTTTCCTATCTCCAGAAGGGTTTGTAGAAGATTTTTCAGGAGACGACTCCTCCTGTTTCTTCTTCTTCCCTTTCTTTTTCTTCTTACCTCTTGGTTACTTGGGTTCTTTACCTTTTTCTGTCGACACGACATTTACTTCCAAGGCGAGAAGTTCCTCATTTGAATTTTGACTTGAAACCATACGGGCCTTCTTTGATGTAGCCTTTACAGATTTCATGCTAGTCGTACCTATCACACCATATTCGGCATGAGAGTCTTTGTTTGATTTAGGAGGAGGAGGAACAGAAAATTCCAGTCTAGGAGCATCAGGGATTTTATTGTAGAGCGTTCCAGACTGTGTATATATCGAGTCTAGATATTGTGCACGAGCAATAACTTGCTCTTCAGTGACGACTCCTCCCTTTGCCACATCTTCTATAATAGAAGGTAACAATGACTTTGTTGGTACCATTCTAAGACCCTTTTTTCCCTCCCAAAACATGACCATTTCCTACCTTTTTCTCATCATTCATTCCTCAAATGCCTTGGAAATTAATTAATTAATAGTTTATAGTTGTTGAATTGCATTTAAATTGATTTAGGGGTTTTGTGTTGATAAATTAGGATTTTTGGCCTAAATCACTACAGGAAGTCTCAACAACCTGTAAATGGCTTATTGTGTGACATGTGGCATGAAAACCAGGTCAGAGCGAAAGGCATGGGTGAAAAGAGGAATGTCCAAGCATGGACAAGCACCTATCCTGTAGTGGAAACATTCCTCCTATATGCATGATCAACGCTTAGTCAACTCTGGCATGTTGGCAGAAAGGCAGCAACAACACTCAGTTTTAGTCCATTTGATTTTTAAGTTGTTTCCTAGTTTTTAATATGCGTAAGTAGATTAGGAACATCTCTGCATTTTTACAAAAGCAGCAACAGCCGCCTATGGATAAACATCCATTTTTCAAAGGATGTAATGCATGTAATTAAAAGACTGAACCGAGACATATGTTCTTTTACACTACCATTTTGATATTGCAGACCGTTACGTTTTTACATTGTCACTTCAGAACAGATCTTTTGGTTTCAATATAATATCGCATTACAATATCTGTGCATCGTTTTAATACTGTGATCGTGGTGTGATTATCTCGGTGTGCCAAAGACGCGGACGGGCCCTGCGTGCATGGTATACCGACATTTCATTTACGTTTGCATTGTATTTGCATTGTGATTTTAATTTCATTTTACAGTCAAGCATTTGAATGATGTTTGAATTCGATTTATATACTCAGAGATTTGATTGATGCTTACGTTGTGTTTATGAATGCGTTATTAGATGTCTGTGCATGTGTTTGAATAAACCCTCTTCTGGGTTGTGAATTGCGTCCCGTAAAGGATTCGATCCAGGGTTGTTTATAAAACACTGATATGGAGGATGTTTATGAGTTTTCCTTTGCATGCCTTCATTAAATATTCATGACTGTTGAATGACATTGAACAGGGGTTTCATGTTGGTGTCTCTGTAAGGAGACCGAAGCCTTTAAAGATAGTTATATGTAGCACATTATGGATTGCATTTTAGCTGTTAATAGCATATGGTTTGATGCTTAGTTAAGGCATTGATTGATAGTTTAACAATAGATTTAATCTCATCACTGTACTTAGGAGTCATAGGTTTAAAGTAGATCCTTTATGCTTATATATTTTAGGCACACGCCTCTAAGTATACGCACCCTGGTTGACAATTAATTTTGACCAATCTAGCACCCCTAGATAGGACACTACAGACTTAATAAACCATTCAACCAACAGCTGATCAGGAACATATGTTTTTACCATTCTACGACGACACCACCACTCATTAATATGATTGGATGTGTGAGTGGCCGTCGTTTGTTTGAAATTGGTAAGAAGCTCTGTTCCCATTTCGTACCTTATGGGTAATTGAAAATGGGTTATAAAGGTTGTGGATAGGGTACTGAAGTTATTGAACAAAGCTCTAGGTAATTTGATATACCATTTTGTTGCTAGACCAGTTAACATTCACTGGAAGAGGCGAAGCCTGATTGAATCATCGTTGAGAGTGTTTGACGAACACCACCGATGAAAAGTCATCACATGATTCGACGGGTCTTCACCCGGATTTCCATTAAATTTAGGAATATCTGACAGAAGCTTATGCGGAATCACCACCCACCAAGGGGCGTAGGCAATTGAATCGTTCATTAGTCGATTTAGATTCGGTAACTCTAAAGTCACCACAAAAGGAAACTATTGATTCAGGTTTGGCGAAGCATACCCAGGATAAGATGGAGTTGCCTGAGCAGTTGGTCTTTGCATACTAGTGTAATGCATTTGATGCTGGTAACTTTGGTAAGGTTGATGGGCATGACCATTATGAAATGATTGATATTGATCATTTTGAATATATAGCTGCCCATTACTTGCAAAGGCTTGTTGCTCAGATCCTTGGTAAGCTTGCTAGAATTGTGGTTGTTGGTATTGCACCAGCCATGGTTGTGAAGCCATGAGCTATTGTCCAGTACTAACTGTTTGACCAAGATGAGGGGTAATGATCCCCATTTGAACCTGGGTCATTCCACTAGTTGGTGATTGCGGTCATGTCATAGGGACAAGAGGTTTTTGCATTACGACCTGAGAAACCTGAGGTTGGCATGCAATAGGAAACGATTGTACTTGCGACACTGCCACAATAACCGGCGTAGTGGGGATACTTGACATAGGTAAACTTTGTTGCATTGAGTATACAACTCTTGGTTGTTGAGGTAGGATTGGCACCCAACTGCTAGATGTAATTCCAGCATAACCTAATTCCTGTTGTGAACTCTCACATGGCTATTCTCCCGAAGAAGACAATGAAAGGGTATACTGCCCCCCATACGGCGGTAACCCAGTGCTCAAAGGAATGATTTTCCTTTGGGGATTCGATTGCCCAAATTGACATTGCGAAGGATAAATTTGTTGAGATTCAACATAAGAGATTCCAGATATTGTTTTGGATGAACAAACGGGAACAGTCCATACTATTGAAATAGCCCCTAGATGGATTCCTTCTAGTGATTGAGTGTTAGTTGGGATAGATGGCACGCCGGTGAACATTGTTGGAGTAGCAGCAGGAAGTTCTGCTGCTGCTTTGTTGGATGACACAGTCCTAGATGTTGATGGTTGTTCAGACATATTTAGCCTATCCAAGAGATTCCTTAGCGATTCTTCAGGAACTTCCGATGGCGGGAGACTGATTTCTGATGAAGAAGGATATAGGGTGATCCCTACTCCAAATTGCGACGGAGTGTTAGACGGAGGATCCTCCACAATATCTTCTATGGAAATCAATTTAGGCAGAAGAGGTAGACTGTCAGGTCCGTAAAATATTTCTGGTGCCAAAGAAGGTATAGGTTCTGCAGCGACTGATGTTTTGGGAGCAACACCTTCCGAATCAGCTGTAGATGGAGCCAGTTCAGGAATAGAAGTGTTTACCGTCACACTAGGATCAATTGTAATATCCTTTTGTGGCTGCAAAATTTCTTCTGTAGAGGCAGGGATACTAGAAATGTTCGGAGTAACTGAAGTCTCTGAGGATGTCGGAGTACTTGCTCCAGCCAACCTAGGGGATTTCAATCTGGTCAAACGAGTTCACTTCGTCCAGAATAGTTTCGTTTCCGGAGTCAACGAAAGTTGACTCGTAAGCCTCCACGAATGACGGGGTTTTGATTGAATTTATTCCACGATTGTGGATTACTCGATCAACTAAAAATAATAGGGGAAATTGATTCTGAATTAAATGAATTTTATATGCTTTGACACAACTTATTTTTTCAATTTTTAAGAGTCGAGAAAAAACAAAAGATGACTCTAGTCGCCTTCGATTTTTAATGACCCTGAAGTGACAAGTGCTCAGATGGACCTTTTCCTTTAAGGAGTCTGAAAAGGAATGAAAGAGACTACTCTAGAAATCTAGACAGAGGGTTTACCAAACCAATCACAAAACTGTAGAATACTTTTTACGGTACGACAGTCAATCTTCCCGAATGCTGTGTTCAGTGCATTGCGATCGATAGGGCGGCAGACACAGCTTCTTAAGGATAAAGGATATAGCCTATTGTGGTCTCCCAATATATACTTGACGGTACATGGGAGCACAAGTCTGTACTGGCACTTGTCGTCTCAAAGAGGAGGAATCACCCAACGAACAATGAAAGTGATAGTTACCAGGATTTACGACGCCGGAATACGTCTCTAGCCTAGACTTCTAGATGTTGTGCGTTAGGTTCCAAAGTGTTTTTATGTTCATTGAATTTATTTTACAATTGATCTTGCTTAAGAATTTGCCTTTCAGGTTCACCACATGATGTAGATATAAAATTCCTAAAATGCAGTCTAAGATGATAAACAATCGTTTAATCTTCTTTTGCAATGAAAATCCTAGCTACTAAGGAAAGAGAAATGAGGTTCTTTCAACATAGAGCACAAAGAACACACTGTATGCACTGTCCTAAATCAAACCAACAAGCAGTCTAAATGAAAATGCACATGCATGCATTTGTTTTCAGTCTTCTTAATGTGTGAATGACAAGAAGAATGTTGAGTACAAATCTAAATTATCTTTTCAAAGCGACAATACTAACAAATTTATCTTCAAAATGAAAGGAAGATAACGATGACACTTTGCAATTTCGAATTGAAAATTGTTTTTGACACTTGAAAAACTACTAATTCAAATCAAATACAAGAGTAACAATATAATTGACCATCAAGAACAATAGGATTCCCTTCTATGACTGAAAACGACACTTGCAACACTTCCAAACCAAGAAACGACAGTCTGATTACGCTACTTCTTTGTAAAAGAGAACTATGGCGCATAATACATAAAAACATTTACAGTT
The DNA here is from genome assembly GCA_000404065.3 of Pinus taeda. NCBI lineage: Eukaryota > Viridiplantae > Streptophyta > Pinopsida > Pinales > Pinaceae > Pinus > Pinus taeda. Next base: position 511,600 of record APFE031105102.1, read on the forward strand.
CTTGGCACAATGGAGGCAGAATGATGGAAAGGAAGGGGTTTTCCATAGAGGTATACTGATAATAGACAACAAAAATCCTGAATAGAGCTGAAGAGAGTGAAGAAAAACCAAATTCTGAAGGCAAAATTAACCTTTTCTGACCATCGCACCTGTTACACAGGGAATCCAGTATGCATCCCACCTACTGCACATGGGAGGTGCGATGCATACAAACTTCCTTGAAGAGAGGGTGTGGTGGTACTAGTGCGAGACTTTTACTTGGTCTTTGGTCATAGTTTGCAGTTCAGTTTAGGGATTTAGGTAGAGCAAGTGATATTTAGTAAATATAAATCACAAGGGTTGATCTAATGAGGTTACTAGAGCCACCACTAGGGCAATTAGAGTGTTTGCAAATCAATTTTCAATTTATAAACAAAACCCGGAGATAGACTGAAGCAACATTGATCTACTTTGCACTTGCTTAGAAAATGCAGTTCGAAGGCTAGCTGGCTTGACTTCAGGCTCTGTTTGTAAGTTTATAAAACAAACAAATATAGACAAGCAAACAATCTAGTCGCTCCCCAGTGGAGTCGCCATTTTGTTATTAGGAAATATAGTGTCCACTTGGAGTTGCTAGTCCCACTAAGACTGGTAGCTATCTTAGAAACAAACAAACTAAAACTACGTTCGCTTTCCTTTATGAGAAGTAGATAAGAGGGGAACAAAGGACACCAACCTCAGTCTTGCACTTGGTTCCTTACTTAGTTCCTCTCCCTTCTGGCAGATCTTTGCCACTCCTCTTTCGACTACCCAGCTTCAAAGAGCACCTGTGAAATCAAAGCAACATAACACTATCAAAGAACAAAGATCTACAATCATAAGCAATACAGGACCAGATATGTATTGGCCACACAAATGCATATATCATTGAACATACAAGAATGTGGAGGAAAACTTGAATAGCTTTATTAATATCAAGAACAACAAAGAGGATTACAACCAATTGTTCTGACCCAACATCATCCTCTCAGCATGAAAGCCCTTCTTCAGCTCATGAAAAGTTTAGATCACCCAACACTATGATGTTACACCAGGAAACCAACAACACTTCCTTACAAGATACAAGATTCCAACCTCTGGATCTCTGTGATGAGGGATCCATATATAGAAGATTGCAAGGGGGATTGATAGTTCTTGATTCCACTTGGAGATAGATGATCTCTTACTCATCCCTGGGCAAATTCAGAGAGGCAAGTGTCATAGGAGAAGTTTATGGAATATTCCATGATGATCCACCTTGCAAACTGTCTCTGCCATTTGTCTACTCTCGCCCATCGCACCCTACAGAAGGGATTTCTAGTATGCATCGCACCCTTTACACTGAGCAGGTGATATGCATCGCACCCTCTGCACTGGGCAGTCTATATGGTCCAATTTTGACCAGTTCTCTATGGAGAAATTCTGGGAGATGATGTAATCAGTTGGCCTTGTTCCTTTAGGGCATGAAGAAACACTTTTAGGGACTTAGGAGCCCTTGGTTTATGGACATGTATGATTGGGGTTGCAGTGCCCAAAAATGTCTATAACACCTGTACATGACATGAGTATAAGATGTTAGATTTACAAGAAAAATGTGTTTTATTTAATAGTAAATCTGTGCATAATGCTATTCTATGTGTTGTTACATACTTGGATTAGTTTGGGTAGAGTAGATGCAAAGAAGCTAGAAAACATAGACTTTGTTGTAATGGGATATTTAGAAAATTGTTTAGAAATTAGTATGTCTATTGCACATTGACTTTTCTTGGAGACATTGGTTTTGCTTTGAGAAATCAATAGATGCAAAAAAGGTGGAAAACATAGACTTTGTTTTATCGCATGTTTAGTAGATTACACAGAAAAGTGTCGTTAGAGCTGTAGTAAAGCATAGAATATGCTATGATCAGAACAATATGCCCATGTCACATTGATTTCACATTGTTTGATGGGAAAGGTTATCCAGATATGGTCTATTGTTGTTTTTCATTGCAGAGATAGTTTACTTGTTATTTCTTGTAAGTTTTCCATTTCCATAAACTATATAAGGATTATGCTACAAGCTGTTTGTAATTGGATGTCAATGTTGAAGTCACCAATGACTAAGAAAACACAATTGGTATATGTAGTTTGTGATTTTTCTTCTTTAATCATTTGTATTATCGTAGATACTTGCACAAATGGTGCTGCATAAATGTTCATTAAGCAAATTAGTTGTTGGAAGTACATGTTAATTAGCGTAAGTTCTATTTTGTTTTTGAAAAATGTCTTTGTTGCTTTGATAGTTATTTTTTTGTTTATACAAGTAAGGAGTCCATGTGTAGAATGTGCAATGGAAAGTTGAATGATAAGAACTCTTTGTCTATTGGTGGAATGTGCAAATGAGTTCCTTAAAGACAGGGAATCATATTGTCCATTAAGTTCTTGTGATGGATCACATCACTAAGATGTTCACGTAGACTATGTGTGTTTAGACTCGTGATTGATAAAAAATTCTTGTTATCATATCTCTTCTTTGCGAATCCTAGTTCCCATGCACCAATTATTTCTAGTCATTCCATTTCATTGACTATCTTGTTTTTCACATGGAAGTTTTGTTGCGCCAATTTGCTAATCAAGTATAATGGGTTGATAGCCCTAACACGTGATATTTTAGTATAGACTAGACCATGTTTTGTGATACCAGTTGCATCAAATACAAGCTGATCCAATGTCAGTCCTTGTGTTCGATGTATTGTTCGTGCACATGGTAACTGGATTGGAAATTATTTTCGAATTGTGATTTTAATTTGTTACAAGACATTGCTAGTGGTTTTGCAATCCGAAAGATTGGTGTCCAACTTGGCAATATATTTATATCATATAGCTGTTTGAATTTGTTTCTTTATTTTTTCTCGATATCTACGTCTAAATATTCTATCCAGACAATGTTAGGTCTATTGTTATTAGATGAATAGGATTTGAAAATCCCTTAAGTGCCATTAACCAATCCATCGTTAGTATTGTAGTTTCCTGCATATAGTTCTACCAACATGTTTTGTTTAACTGTAATTGTTGATGGCAATGAAATTGCTTTATCAAAGGAAAAATAGCTTGATCCAACCATCTCGTAGTTGTCAATTGCAACAAGCATTGTTTGTTCCCCCTCTATTAGTGAAAGCATTTTTGCATTGTGAGTATGGATATCTTTGTTTCGATAGAAAATGTATGGGAAAAGTGGGCTTAAAGGTGCAAGCCTATGACAAGCCTATCAATGAACAATGTGTCTTTTTGATGCATTGTTATGTGTAATTGATAACATTTTATTTTCTCTACCCAAAAGTCATATGGAATTATGTTTTTGTTTATTTTTGGGTTTTCAAAGATCAGAGAGTCTCTTACTAGGTTTTCTTGCTAGATATCACCAGAGAATATCATGTCAACATTACCAAAGTATGAAGTTGGTGTGTGTAAGATTTGTTAGAGTCGCTTATCAATTTGGTATAGAGTTGTTGCACCAACAAGCGATGCCTCATCTATGAGGAGTACACGAAGTTGTTGGAAGTGTTGTGATAATATGTCTAGTTTTTCGCTATTTAGTGAGGGCCAATATGCTTTGTTAAAGGGAAAATATAATGCATAATATAATTTCACACCACCAACATTATAAGCGGCTTTTCTTGTGTATGTAGTGATTATTCCTATTAGTTGTGATGGGTTTTAAGGAAATGCCTCATTCTGTGTGTGTACTAAGGACTAGAAAATTGCCTTAGCTGTGTGTGTCTTTCTAGTTCCTGCACCTGTAAATAAAAAATAGATCAGTTCATCTGGTCTTTAAAATTTTCTTGTTACAACATTAGTGACTATTCTTTCTTGTTCTGTGTTTAATTGTCACATAAAATTATAGTACTATATGTCTTCAAGTATATGTGGTTGTTTGACAATTTCATATGGCCTTGTAGATCATAGAGCAAACTTCTTTGTATCTTGGAAATGTTCCAAGTCATTTTGGAAGTCATACTTTTCATATTTGTCATCTATCTATTTGTCAAATGTTGTAGCTTCTGTTTCATTTGATTTCAAACTATCTATGTTGAATATTTTCTCAATTCTGTTTCTACTGCATGCATTGCATCATCTATGTCACCCCATGTAGCTGTTGTAACAAAATTGAACTTTTGTTCATTTTCCTTCACTGTTTCTTCAAATGCAAGATATGCAGATGGCCAAGTTACACGACGTTCCTCAATCATAGTTTCACATACTCGATAGGGATAGTATAACATTAATTGTTCTCTATAGTGATTTTCAATGTCCTTGTATTTGTTATATCTGACACATTGAATGACATATGGTCTACTTGATTTTCTATGTTTTTGTCCTTTCTTTGTATAACTAGATGCAAATTCTACTAAACATATAAGTTCAATAGCTATAGGTCATAATACATAGTAGTCAATGATTGATGGGCACATTATTTCTTATGAGTCATCCGCTTCCTTTTGCACGTCCTTCTTTCTTTTAACAAATGCACGTTCATTGACAGGAGATGTGTTGATGAAGACACACTTTTGTGAACTACAGTCTAGTGGAAGCGATAACAGAATATGCATTGCTTGTTGTACAAACATTTGTTGCAAGTTGACCAAATCTTTCCCTAAAGAACTAATGGTATTCATGATGTCAAATTTTGTTCTGACATGATCTTCCCATATGTTCCAAAATGTTCTTGTGAGTGTTTTATCTTCTTTTGTCATATAGGAATTGTAGTACATTTCAGCTTCATATGAATCAAGTACAAATTGGGAAATAGTGTTTGCAATCCAAATTCCTAGAATGCATTGTGCAAAGTTATTCATCCAGGGGTCAACTGGTTTTATTTGCAACAATAGAGTTGTTCAACTTAGTGTGCATTGGATGGCATGTATGTATTCGTTATGTACTAGTCCAAGCCTATCAAAGAAGCTATCAAATGTATCATTTTCATTGTATATTGTACTATTTATTTCCTCAAATATTAGCTTCGCATGTGCTTTATTTTTACCGCTATAAAATTCAAGAGGCTCAAGTACTTTTGTTGCTTTCATCGGTGGTATTGGGAAATTAAATCTGCAATTAGAATCTCTATGTTTCCTAAAACTTTTTGTGTGACAATGTTGTTGTAGAGCTCTAAGTTCCTTTGCAATGAGCGATGAATTAGTTGACAAGTATTTTTCAACTAAATTTTTGATTTCAATGTTTTTATTTTGACCATAGATTGGTGCAAAGTTTATCCAAAATAAGCTGTGCTCATGTTCACTGCCCCGATTTTGGAATTCTGTTACATAGAAGTAGTTATTGAGCTCTCCATAATACTTGTGGTCATGAGATATTAATTGATGTAGTGCATCTCTCCTAGACCTATAGTAATGTACACAAGTAATATGGTCGTTTCTTATTAATGAGCTAGGTTCATTTTTGTCTAGCTCATTTGTGCTTGGTGTCCTAGTGTTTTGTTTTATGTGTCTCGATGCACACATTAGAGGATCCCAAACATGCTCTATACTGCTAAAGGACACAAAGAAAGTCGGTGGCCCTAGTTGTCGAATCATTGCATAGATTTTGTTTCACATTTGCTGGTGGTAATCAGGTGAAGTGCGAATTGTTTTTAAGTCGATGTACCCAGTTTTAGACTTTAAAATGTGATCTAGATTCGGTTTTGACTTAACATCTTTTGCGACTAGTTTTCTACCCTTTAACTACCATTTTATAATTCTAATCCACATTGTATTCAATTCCTGATTTATGATAATGAAAATTGCTTTATAGAACACATTTCTAGTATGGGAAGAAAAATCGTGGTTTTTATGAAGGACTTCCTATTGACAAATTTTTTGATACATAAAGTTTTTGGAGATGTCGGTTGGGCGTTTGTTGCCATAGAAAAGTGATGGGAAACTCATCTCTTCTGAGTACTTATCTTTGAAAATCCCTAATGGCATGTATCCTATAGCAGGTGCAATGTTAATTTGTTTATTTACAAGGTCATGGACAATATGTGCATCAATGAATCCATGAATCAATGTTTTTGTCATTGGTTCATCATTTTCTTGGTTATCATGTTCATTATCTTCAATTTCACTTGAAATTTCATATGATTCTTGGTTTTGTAGGAATTCTTCTTTCCAGTTGTCATTTATCATAGTGTTCTCCATCTTGTAAAGCATTCTTTTGCATAACTGTTTTAATGCTTTCATTACTTTGTGAACCCGAACTCGGCCAAATGCATAAGCACTTTTGAATCTTAAACTATTTTTGACAATGATGGCCATTGTGTCTGTGTCTTTTATAGTTTGAGGCATTCTAGATTGAATTCTATAAATGTTAGTGGGGACATTGATGATCCCTCCAGTTAAGCCTAGTTGTGGCTTTTGTATGTCGATGACCCATTTCCTTTATTTGCAAGAAGGGCAACCTTAATGAAACTAGTCTTTCTTCTAGTTCAGTGAGTTGTGTGAGTGTCCTAGTGGCATTGTTTCTTCTTATATGTTCAGGAACTGCATATTTAGCGATTGTGTCATCTTCAATTGCTTTTTTGCAATGTTTACAAATATAGGCATTTGCAACGCTAGATTTGACATTCTTGAAGCTATTTGATAGTTTTGTAATCTTATTTTGTGTTTTTTGATTTGCTTGTTTCACCAAGCAAATGTCTCTTTTGAAAAAAGTTCTTTCACATGACGAACAATCGAAAATAGGTGTGGCAGTTATTTGTGTTTGATATTTTTGTTCAAACTTTGACAATTCTGTTGGTTTGTTCATTGATCTTGATTGAATCAATGGATCATATTTTCCTGATTTCTTTGTTTGTAGAATTGAGGCTTCTGTGATCCATCATAGTTATAAGAAGAATTTCAGCGTAAATCACATAAAGAAAGACCTTTGTCGACGCGTTCCGAACCAACTAGTGTGGTTCATCGTCAGGACAAGTTGAAGAGACAGATCTAGTCTAGCGTGTTAAATAGTTCGAGCAGAGATTCCAAAAGCTAAAATAGTTTTAGCTGTTGGAATCTCTGCTCGAACTATTTAACATGCTAGACTAGATCTGTCTCTTCAACTTGTCTTGACGATGAACCACACTAGTTGGTTCGAAACACGTCGACAAAGGTCTTTCTTTATGTGATTTATGCTGAAATTCTTCTTTGTTTGTCTTGAAAGATCCTTTCATCTTGTTGTAGAAAGAATACAGTAAAAATTTTCTATGGCTATGTCTTGTTTCAGTGTTGTTGTGTTGTATGCAAGTTTTATTTTTTCGTGTTTTCAGTTTCTTCTAAATAATGCCTTTAAGGAAACACAGAGATAACCTTTTTGTCTGTTTTCTTGAGGCACAAGAAGTTACAATTTCTGTTTGTGCTCTATTTCTAATGTGTTTTTTCAAGTGTCCAAGTGACTGAAATCTCATTGTGTCACTAACATGTTCTAGGTTTTCTAGAACTACTTCTTGTTTCATTGTGATTTTGTTATATCCAAGGCCTATTTTTTGCCTTTTCAAATTTTTCCAAGCAATGTACTTAAGCGCACACAAAGATAAACTTATCTTGTGCTTGTTTAAGTCACAAGATGGTTTAATTGAGGCAACAAATTGAAATTTTGTTTCAGGTTGTGTTTTAGTATTGTTCTTTGCGGAATTTGCTGAATGAAACATCACAATGTCCTCAATATTTGTCGTGACTGCTGCATCAGATGTTTCAACCTCAACATGAGATATCTTTATTTCAATTGTATCTTCTTTACTTCAAAGACGACATGTTTATATGTTATCTTGTTTACTGGATAAGTTCATTTGTTCGTATGAGGTGTTGCTTTGTTGCTGGAAGGTACAACCCATTATAAAGTCTGGCCTATGAACCAAAGGTTCAAAGTGCCCATTCAGAGGATCCTCGTCATGGAATAATATGTCATGAGTATTTGTTCCAACACTTGAATTGAAGTGTAAATAAATTGTCATGTTTGTTTTGGACAAAACCCTAATTGGAATTTTCAGCCAATTTGACAGCCAATGGATATAGAAAATATCTCCCCATAGACCTCTAGATCCCAGTGGTATATCGATTCACGCCATTCACGCCATTTTGTCTAAATACATTTCACGACTGCTAATGTTGTGCATTTCTTTTAGTGACCCTTCATGTAGTTCATGTTCGTAAGACAAAATTGCTTCTTTATCTTGTTTTTCGTGATAGTTTCTAAAATACCCTATTGTTCCTTTCCTTAGCTCTATTGATGTGTACCAAAAATCTAGTAAAATTTCTAAACTATCGAATAAATTGTGTCCAATCATATATGAGAAATCGTTCATGCGAAATATGTGATGCTTTTCCAAGATTAATTACAATTTGTCTTTTTCAGATAAAGCAGACATGATGACAAGTAACTGTTCGATGCAATAATATGTTTAGTATTGCAATGCAATTACAAGTCATAGAATCATAACAAAAAGTTGATCAATGAAACTGGATGTAGAGCACGAAGTGATTGTTGTGTACCTTTGGAACTAGAAATGTGTACTGAGCTATTCAAACTGCCAATGTCGACGTTAACGAAACTCGCTATAGAACATGAAGTGATTGTTGTGTACCTTTGGAAATGGAAATGTGTACTAAGCTGTTCAGACCACCAATGTGGACATCCAATGAACAAGTACAATAGAAGACATTGAAGAAAAAATGTATTGATCATTAGTGCATAAATTGGCAATTAGCGTTCTAGAGTAATGAAATAGTGAATTGCTTTAAAGTTGTAATTAATGAGAACTATTGTAACAAGATATTTTTGAAGAAACTTGCACTGCAAAACTAGCAACATGAACTACCAGCTAATATGACCTAAGCAATCACCATCTAAAGAAATCCTAAGCATCCTATAGTGCACTGATTAGTCAATACTAACCCTACCAATGTTAAGAAAAACCAATGTTAATAAATTTGGGTCAATAGATTGCATGGAAAACACAAATTCAGTTCTCCACTACCAAAACATAAAGCTTAATATTAATGAAAGAATAATCTAAGAAAACTAGTCTGCTATGTTAATGAAATAGTGAATTGTTGATATTTCTAAGGTAACGTGTAGGGCAGAATTGAACACAGTAACCAAAGAACTTGGTTATAAAGAAAGATGCATAATTCTTGATGTAAAGCCGAGGTCCTATAGCAAGGTGAACTAGAAGCTAATATGACCTAAGCAATCACAATCTAAAGCAATCCTACACATCCTATAGTGTGCTGATTAGTCAATGTTTGCCTTGCTCTAGACCCAGATAGATTTTGATACATCTCTTTCACAATCTTTGAATTCTCTGATATTGAAGTCACTCTAACTTAGTTTGTCTTGCATGAAGCCTACAACTCTCTCTAGTTTTTGCCATCCTAGTATACAATTTGTCACAAGATGATCACGATTGGGCTAACCATGTCTGTTGGCATTACTAAGAAGCCATACAAATTATTGTTCCAGTAAGGCTATATCCCAAAAACTCCAGAGGAAAAAGCGTTCCAATATGTAGAGAAGAGGTAACTAGGGAGACATATTCAGATAGGGACAATTTGAGCAAACACAGTGAGATAAGGAATAAGCATTTGCTGCTATTGAATGAATCAGGTCTCCATCTTAAGGCCAGTCATATTGAAGTCACTCTAGGTGCACACAAGCAATTCCTACATAGAACTAGTGTTTGTGTATAAAGACGAATGACATAAGCCTCAGTTAAAGAAGTATAAGAAAGGATATAAAGTTATAGTTTAACCCAAATATTAGGGCATTAGAGGTAGGATATTGCAAAGATTAGTCAATTTCAACCCTACTAATGTTAACCAAAACTAATGTTAATAAATTTGGGTGAAGAGATTGCATGGAAAACACAAATTCTGTTCTCCACTACCAGAAAATAAAGCTTAATATCAATGCAAGAACAATCCAAGGAAAGTAAAAAAAATATTTTTCATTTATTGAGTTAATTAGAAATGATTCAGTAGTGAATGCCTAGATATTACCTTAAGCATTAACATAATCATGTCCTATTACCAGAACAAAAAGCTTAATATTAATGCAAGAACAATCTAAGCAAAGTAGTATGCTATGTTAATGAAATAGTGAATTGTTGATATTTCTGAGGTAACGTGCACTGCATAATTAAACACAGTAAACAAAGAACTCTGTTATAAATAAATACTCATAATTATTGATGTAAAGCTGAGGTCCTATAGCAAGGTGAACTAGCAGCTAATATGACCTAAGAAATCACCATCTAAAGCAATCCTAAGCATCCTATAGTGCATTGATTAGTTAATGTTTAAAGAAATCCTAAGCATCCTATAGTGCACTAATTAGTCAATGTCTAACCTGCTCTAGACCTAGATAGAGTTTGATACATCTCTTTCACAATCTTTGAATTCTCTGAAATTGAAGTCACTCTAACTCAGTTTGGCTTGCATGAAGCACACAAATATCTTTAGTTTTTCCCATCCTGGTATACAATTTGTCACAAGATGATCACGATTGGGCTAACCATGACTGTCGACATTACTAAGAAGCCATATAGGTTGTTGTTCCAGTAAGGCTATATCTCAAAAACTCCAGAGGAAAAAGTGTTCCAATATGCAAAGAAGAGGCAACTAGGGAGACGTGTTCAGATAGGGACAATTTTTGCAAAGATAGTGAGATAAGGAATAAGCTCTCGTTGCTATTGAATGAATCAGATCTCCATCTTAAGGTTAGTCATATTGAAGTCACTCTAGGTGCACATAAGCAATTCCTGAATAGAACTAGTATTTGGGTATAAAGACGAATGACATAAGCCTCAGTTAAAGTGGTATAAGAAAGGATGTAAAGTTATAGTTTAGCCCAAATATTAGGGCATTAGAGGTAGGCTATTGCACAAATTAGTCAATGTTAAATCGACCAATGTTAACCAAAACCAATGTTAATAAATTTGGGCAAAGAGATTGCACAGAAAACATAAATTTAGTTCTCCACTACCAGAAAATAAAGCTTAATATCAATGCAAGAACAATCAAAGGAAAGTAAAAACAATATTTTTCATTTATTGAGTTAATTAGCACTGATTTGGTAGTGAACGCCTAGATATTACCTTAAGCATTAACATAATCGTACCAGAACATAAAGCTTAATATTAATGTAAGAACAATCTAAGCAAAGTAGTCTGCTATGTTAATGAAATAGTGAACCATTGATACTTCTAAGGTAAAGTACATTGTAGAATTGAACACAGTAACCAAAGAACTTTGTTATAAAGAAATATGAAAAATTCTTGATGTAAAGTTGAGGATCTATCGCAAGGTGAAATAAAAACTAATATGACCTAAGCAATCACCATCTAAAGCAATCTTGAGCATCCTATAGTGCGCTGATTAGTCAATGTTTAACATGATCTAGACCTAGATAGAGTTTCATACATCTCTTTCACAATCTTTGAATTCTCTGATATTGAAGTCACTCTAACTCAGTTTGGCTTGCATGAAGCATATAACTCTCTTTAGTTTTTCCCATCCTGATATACATTTTGTCACAAGATGATCATGATTGGGCTAACCATGATTATCAGAATTACTAAGAAGCCATACAGATTGTTGTTCCACTAAGAATATATCCCAAAAACGCCAGAGAAAAAAGCGTTGCAATATGCAGAGAAGAGGTAACTGGGGAGATGTATTTAGATAGGGACAATTTTCATAAAGATAGTGAGATAAGGAATAACCTCTCACTGCTATTGAATGAATCAGGTCTCCATCTTAAGGCCAGTCATATTGAAGTCACTCTAGGTGCAGACAAGCAATTCCTCCATAGAACTAATGCTTGGGTATAAAGACAAATGGCATAAGCCTCAGTTAAAGCAGTATAATAAAGGTTGTAAGGTTATATTTTAGCCCAAATATTAAGGCAATTGCATAAATTAGTTAATGTTAACCCTGCTAATGTAACCAAAACCAACGTTAATAAATTTGGGTGAGGAGATTGCATGAAAAACACAACATTGTGAGTCTGCAGATGTACATGGGAAACATTTGAGTAGTAATGGTTTATAATATTACTATTGAGGTGCCCTATCATTCCAGTTTTTTTTTTTTTTGTTTAAAGTCGAGAGGGCATCTAGTTTCATGCTACTATTCCTCCCCCCTAAAAAGGCATTTCTATTTAAGAAAACTGTTCTATGCCGGCAAAGGCTAAAGTGAATAAATAGTAGCTTCCATGACAAAGCATAGAGGATAAATAGGATGGCCGCCATGCAACATTGCTTGCTCTAGAGCCCTTGACACACAGGAAGAAAATCACAACAAGAAAAGGCCCTTTTCACTGTAGGTATTAGGTATTGGTTACATAAGGCATGGCAACGCTCACATTCCAGACACCCTCTGGCTGGGGAAAAACCATAAGACTTCCAAAGAAGATATGATGTCCCTATGCGAATAGTTTAATGAGTAATAAGAGCATGAAAGCAAAGAGTTTAATCAATAATTCTTTTACTTGATATACACCAATGAATTCGAGCCGAAGAAAAACAAAAGTGGAAGTGCTCAAGTCACTATTAGTTGATTTTCAAATAATAGAAATTTATTGACAATAACCTTATTATATAGAAATAACAATAAATTACATGTATCTCGACCCTGTATGCATAATGTTGAATCGAATGAAATGTGCTTACAATGAGTTATTAGCAAAAACCATGTATAAATAATCTGATTTGCGTTAACCTATGTCAAATCAGCCTAAGCAACTTAACCAACACATATGTCATAGGTTCCCAAACAGATGTCATATTCCCTATTCAATTCTGATAATAAGGCAAATTGCTACTGATGCCACTGTTTCCATTGCCACTACCTATGGTCTAACCACCTTTGCTCTTCTTGCTACCTTAGTTGTTGGCTCAGATGTTTATGTTGTTGGTTGTTTCACCATCAGGGATGGAGGGCAAATGGCAAGCAAGACAACTTTCCCTCGCTAATTCAATGCCTGACAGAAACCCCCTACACGTATGACCAGTAATGCCTTTCAGATGCAGATTCTGAAACTGATAGATGCAGGTTCTTGAAACTACTACCCAACCATTCATGTAACTCAAGCACAAGCCAACCTTTCTTTCCCATCTTAGCCAAGCAAGGCAAAATTATTTCTCAAGCATGTCCTTAAGCCATCCATTCATTCCAAATTCCTTCCTTCCCTTCCTGGATGTTCAGATGATGAGTGGGAAACCATAAATGAAAGCCTGATGAGATAAAAAGTAGATGCGAGCTCTTATTCGTAGAAGTGTCATTCCATATATATATTCCAACAGCCAGAGAGTATCTATAGAAAGACTCTCAAAATGATTTGCAGGACAGATACCAATATGACTAACTCCAGTTCACTCCCTCATACTGAGCAGTGTTAGGGATCAAAGAGTATTTCCACAATATGGGACAGTGTTGTAGAGGATGTCCATATGTTTAGAAAATAGAAAAGTATTCCCCTGATTGCACATTCTGAAATAAAGCCATACTCTCGAAAGGTGTTGTGTTATGGAATGGTGCTGTGAAAGACACCTGTGAAACTCCACCATAACGAACACCACTTCAATCGGGATTAGCAATGATAGAAGAGACAGAGGTCCAAGGTACCAAATAAGGATCAATTGTAACAGATCTAGGGAAACTCGCAGCTCACCAAGAACAATTCCCTAACTGTGTCGATTCACCATGTCAATTCGGTGTTAGGCTCCTCCCTGTGTAAACCTCATTCTCTCCTCCTGCTTTGTTGGGTAATGAGGGTTTACCTCACCTTCCTCCAACAATCCATCCAATAATCTCAATCTCAATCCAGCCAGAGCATCCAAGGAGTTCTTAGACTACCCAGAATGTCCATTCAGTTTCAAGAAGAGGCACAAAGCATCTATGCTCAGATTGCCTAGAATGTCCATTCAGTTTCAGGAAGAGGTGTAGAGCATCCAACCACCTATCCACCTAGATCTACATGCATACATACACCCATAATCCCTGCATACACCTGTAATCGCTACACCTGTAACTACCTGTGACATAGCCAATAAAACAAATAAAATGCAACTACCTGCAACAGAATAAACCAAATAAAATACAACTACCTGCAACCATACCAACTCAAATTAATGTTAACATTAGTTCTCTAGTGCAAAACATTTAAAAAAATGAACTGTCTAAACCCAAAATAACATATAGTCCAGCCTTTTCGGCCTCGCGAAGAGGCCAAATAAAATGGTGAAGTTGAATGAGAAGGTAAATAATGAATTTTAAAGGAAAAAACTTCTAAAACTAAAGACCAAGTAATGTCAAATGCCATCAAACTGATTACTATAGTCCCATGCCATTGCTTGATGGAAAGGACTAATAAGATGGCTGTCATTTGACATAAGGGGCATTTTAATATCTAATGTGATTGCATCATATCTTTCAACTAAATCCACGTTATCAATCCACACCAACTGACATGAATTACTAGTGTTACAAAACCAACTTCCACTTATCGTTGACCCCATGCCCCTATTTGCGTGAACTCCTTTTTGTCTTCCCGTTGAGTTTGTTGGTCTTTCCTATGAGATTCAATCTTCAAGAATCTCTTCTAGTGGTTCTAAATGAACTAAGTATGGCCAAAAATATTGCATCTAATTCACCCTATTGAAGCCCAACCCGTACCTAGCTAAAAGTATCATCATATCAATGTTGAAAGCTAAAAGTATCAATCATTGAATTCACTCAAATTCCCATAATTGAGCTTAACTACTATGATTGAAACCTATTGGAAAGAAAAATTCATGGTTTTAATAACCATATTTTGGTTACCCAAGGGACTTCCTTAAAAATTGATGTTTATATATATACAAACATCATTTTTTAAATTAATCCCTTGGGTCATCAAAATATGGTTATAAAAACAATGGCCATTATTCTCACAAGGGTCTAATTTTCACAATATATGGAAACACAAAAAGAGTGTGAAGGTAGGTGGAGTATGCTGATCTTGATTTGACCCGAATGGAAAGTGGCATCCACCCATGGAATTTACCCATGATATTCATCCACCCATGGTATTTTTCCACCCATGGAATTTACCCATGGTATTGTAAGTGGTATCCACCCATGATATTCATCCACCCATGGTATTTATGCACCCATGAAATTTACCCATGATATTGGAAATGACATCCACCCATGGTATTCATTCACCAATGTTATTTACCCACCCATGGAATTTACCCGTGGTCTTGTAACTAAAAAAATCTATAAGTAGCAAGTCACATTTTTTAAAAGGATAGATTGTCCACCATAGTGTAGCTTTTACAATTATTATCTATTTTAATAAAAAATTTCTTAGTGGTTTTGTTTACAATGTGTTCTCATATTTTTTTGGCATTTCGATTTTTTCAGATCTTGGGGGCCTCTCCCTAAGATCAAGATTAATGGTATCAAAGCAGGTTATGGCTCCATGGGAATGAGGGTTTGAAGCATAATGATGGATGAAACACATAATGACAATATTAAAAAAGCTTCGTGCAAGTGCCATGACCTCTAAAAACAATTTCAGAAGGTGCAAAATATCTCATTCGAAAGTATTTTCTGTTATCTCAAATGATTTTTTTTATGAAATTTGATTTTATTTCCCAGTTTGAGAGATGAGCAATTGAAGTTAAATATGTTTGAATGAGTTTCAAGAATAATTTTCTCACTCCACAACTCATCAAAGTTCAAATGTCTTATATTAATGAAAATATATTTTCAATACCTTAAATGGGTCTTTGACGGAATTTGATTTCATCACTTGTAGCAGAAGTTATCAACAAAGTTGCAAACAAAGTTGTAGTAAGAGGTCTATTGCCAGAAACAAATAATGTGAAACAAGCCTTTACAACATCTCATTGGATAAGAGAATCTACTAGATAAGCCACCATACTTTTACCAAGAAGACTGACAAGCATCATGGTTATGAGTCACCCACAAACCCAAGGCTATGGGTCAACTGCACAAAACCCTTATCATCAAAGTCTATTTTCTAGGTAGCACGCAGTTAGTATTTTAGTTGGTCACAAACATTACATGGTATATGTATCCTTGGATCTTCATTTTCCATGGTTATAGGCCATACACAAACCCACGCTTCATCAAATTCCATTTTCTATGCCACACATTATTAGTATCACAATTGGTCACAAGCATTACATGATATCTCTATCCTTAGATATTCATTCATCATAGTTATGGGTTAACCACGTAAAACCCTTCTCTTCAATGACTCTTCATATTCAACTAAGGCTTCTTAGGAGGGAAATTCACACAATAGGGACCACTAATTATTAAGGAGGGGGGAATGATTTGAATGGAAAGTGGCATCCACCCATGCTATTCATCCACCCATGGAATTTACACATGGTATTGTAAGTTGAATCGACCCATGGTATTCATCCACCCATGGTATTTATCCACCCATAGAATTTACCCATGGTATTATAAATGGAATCCACCCATGGTATTTACCTACCCATGGAATTTTCCTATGGTATTGTAACTAAGAAAGGCTATACGTAACATGTCACATTCTGTAAAAGGAAAAATTTTCCACCACAATGTAGCTTTTACAATTATTCTCTATTTTGATAAAACGTTTCTTGGTGGTTTTGTATACTGTGTATTCTCATCTTTTTTTGGAATTTCAATTTTTTCAGATCCTGGGGGCCTCCCCCCAAGATCCAGATCATGTTTAGGTTTCCTTGTGTTAGGAAACAAGATGTTAGGCCATTTAAAGGAACAAGGAAAAAAAACAACAAAATTGTTTAATGAAAGAAGGAACAAACTTATCTAATGAAGGAGGGAACAAATACTAGTAGAAGATGACACCACCTACTTCATACTTAATGTTTTCATGTGCTTTGAATGAAACTTGAACCCATGCCATTGAAGAGTGGAGTGAAGGGAAATTGATAAACCCATATGATTGAGGAATGCAGTGAAGGGCATTTGATAAAGGGATAGTGATATTGCTACCTTTGGATCAAGAATCATCATGACCAAGTCTTTGCTTCCACACATGTTAATTTCTTTATATATGCATGTCCTTATGGACTTACTTTTAGAGTTGGGATTTTTTTGAAAGAATCCATTCAGAATTTCACTACATAAGTAGAGGGAGGCTTCATTAGTGCATTTTTCTTGACCATTAAATAAAATGCTATTCATTTGTTTTTTAATAAATAAATGGATTTATTAAGGCCACATACAAATGAATCATACTTATATTTGACATTTCTAGTTGTTTTTTTTATAATCGGATATTTTGCAATGTTCATAGTAATTTGGATAGATAAAATAGATGACGGGAGGATGGATTAGAGTTAATTTTCATCCATGTTATTACATGGGATCATTCATTTAAGATGTTTGTTTATTTGGTTATTTTGTTTTGTTTTTGTTTTTTTATAAAGTTATATTTATATTACCTTTGGAAATCAAGTTACATCATTAATAGACCAACTATAAAAAAATATACCTCAATTCACCACAAGGGAAATTAGATCTATTGGCTGGTATAAGGAAATACAAAGTTTTGACAAAAACATAAGAAACAACAAATGATCATGGCAATGCCATATGACAATGGGGCTGCACAACATAACATGAGAGAAACACAAAAACATATTTAGTAATTTGAAAATGTCACTGGTGCAGGGTCCTTGTCACTTGTACCAATTGGTGTAGAGGGCATGGACTCACATTGGATGTGTCTCTTTATGTGTGCCAAGCGAGCATCCATTCTCCTGAGACAAGAATTTTGTTGCCACTGGGCCCTCTAGATATCATTTAGAAAGGATATTATGTTGTTCCTCTCATGATGTTTCTCCTTAAATAATCAACCTAATAAGGTATTTAGATTCTAGTATAACACGATGAAATACATATATTCATTCCTTATTCCCTCAGTATGACCAGGTTCAGGAAGACAATGAGAAAGCTCCTCCATTAATTTTGATATGAGTAGGCCTGGCAGTCATGGGTAACATAATTCTCAAGCCAATGTATCTCCTCCTAAATGCTAGGAGAAGTTGATGAATGATAGATGGTAGCCACTTCTTAGGCCTCAGTCTAGACATGCGACCAAATATGCTGGCCATTTTCACTAGCCCCTCTATAGTTTCACATCAGTTGTCACGACATTGAGGACACAAATAAAAGTAAACCATTGCAAGGCCAAGACCGCAAACACCACCAACATTAATGAAACCTACCAATCAAAGTACCCCCCCATTTCAAGCCAATTGTAGAAGAAAAATCTAAGAGCTTTGAATCCCCCTCTTAGACAATAAATGACCACATAATAAACAGCACCCAGAAATTGTGCCCATCCTGGATTCAAAGTATCCAATCATTCCTAGGGAGAGGAGCATATGGAAGATCCAACCAAACAAGCAAACCACCAGGGGACTTAAGCAAAAAAAATTCCACAAGAAGATGACTAAGCTATAAGGAGAGAACAACACCAAATTCATCAGATCCCCCAAAACCTCGAGTCTTAATACACCAAAATACACCTAGATAAAACCATAACGACTGCACACACAGAGCCAAAACTAGACATAAGCCAAAAAATACAATATAGCGAGCCAGTGATGCGATATTACCCAGAAAATTCATCCTAGGGGTGCTAGGACCAACATAAACATTGTCCTTTGATATTGAATGAAAGTGCCAACAACCTCCACTATGCGATGAAGCTTGCTTCTCGATGTCTCACCCTGTTCAATTGTGTTTTCACCCAATATGATACCCACCATCCACAACCACCATAAGAAAAAGGAGTGGGAGGCCTCTATGAGTCGCACCTGTGGAAACCTACACATCATGCAACACTAACTCTAAAAAAAGCTAAATATAACTCCACCTAACTAGTTGATAGGTTTTCTATCCAAACATGACCATACAACACATATAAATAAAATATCATAAAATCCAACCTCCTTGCTAAGGAGTAGTAAGTTGAGGGATCTAAAATAGGTTCACCATGATGCCAAATGTAATTATACCTAGCACGCATCGTGTATGGGAAGGGATAGCCATGCCACCCCCTCTTAATTGCATTGGGAGGCATCAAGGTGGAATACACCCCTCCTGACCTCCTCTACTAGGTGGATATGCAACCTGATTAGGGAAATTCATTTATGATGTTTTATGGACACTTGAACTATTATATATATATATTCTCTAACTTTTAAAATTTTGTTTATGAGATTTTAAACATATTATAAGTTTTTATGATATATGTAAGTTCAAAATGTTGATATCAAAGAAATAAATCCATTGCTTTATATCTATTTTGGTCTTAAACTTAACCATATTAAAAATGGACATCCAATTACCCTGAAAAACTTCTAACAATCACGTCAATAAGACTTGGAATTATTTTCCAAAAGAAGAATAAGGTGAGTAATAATAATACAACCCACAATCCAAAAAATATACTTAATTTTTCTTTTAAGAAATTTCAACCTGATATTTTCTTCACCATCCACTTCCAACTTCAACGATATGGAAGGGGTTTGTGTTTCTTCATTAATTAATTCCATAGGGTGGAGAATTCCCATGATAATCTCAATGTGAATCTGTAAGTCACTCTAACCTTCCTAAACAAAACTATTTAATAAATTATCATTACTATGAGGCATCTAGATCCAAATTCTATCAATAAATTGATCATATTCATCTAATTATTGTCCATGTATTCAACATTGTTAGATAGCTACAAGGCTCCAAATGTATCCTCTATACGATGCAAAGTTTCTTCTAGAACAATAATTTCAACATATTTTTGGGCCACATCTACATCTTATTGACCTTCTAGTTAAACCTAGATAAGGTTAGCATCTCATAAAACTATCACTCTAATATATATATATATATATATCCTTTGAACATCATACTTTCTTCATCTTCCACGCCTAGTATATCCTCCTAACTTGACTAAGGTGGGGTTAGTAGCCCATCAACATGAAATTCCATCACCTCTTCTCTTCTCCTATATTGATGAAGGTCTATAGTCTCTATTAAGTTACATCTCCTTTATTATTTTTGTTCTTTCAATTTTATGTGAGTGAACTAGCAATTTGCATTGTTTTATTTTTTTGCTTCTTCTAATGCATACTTTCTAATCCTCTAAGATGATACTTAATTTTCTATGTTTCTAAGAATACTTGCTTCTTTTAATAGTATTTTCTTTTTCCAAACAAAAAACCAACAAATTTCTATTAATTAAAATGGAGAGTTACATTGTAGTATATGCAATGAAGCATTCTAGAGTTGTCCTGAAGGACTCATGTGCATGAAGCACACAGGGTAGTAGGACTCGTGTGCATGAGGCACACTGAGTAGTAGCACTACCCTAGAGAAATAAAAAGAAAAAAGAAAAAATAGAATAAAATTGATATTACTCTTTTCTCCCTTTATTTTTTTCCACTTTTCGCCAACCTCTGGTGTTGGGAATGGTTACAATGGAAAGTTGATTTTCACTTGTATGGTTGGGAGAATCTTTGTTAGATTCAGATCCTTCTGATCCATGAGTTTGCTTGATGCCAATTATTTCCATTCATGTTGGTTGAGTTTCTTGGTGCTGCAATGGGTTGTTGGGGTCTTTGTCCTCATTAGGTGTGTTGTTTTGTGTCTTTTTCTCCTCCATTTCTACTTTATATTCTGCTGGTTCTACTTGTTCTACTTCTTCCTCTAGGGGGGCTGTGTATTGCTATCCTTTTGGCTATTTTTGTTGCTTCTTATTCCATTTGGGTGTTTGTTTGGATTTCGGACATGCATTGTGGAGGTGTCCTGTTTGTAAACACCCACGGCATTCGAAGGCTGTATTTTCATAGTCTAGCTATTGTGTCCACTGTGTATTATTAAAGTTCAATGTTATGCTTGCTAGTAATCCTTCATTGAGATCTACCTCAACGCATATCCCGGCAAAACTAAATATTCCTCTTGTAAGTCTATCCTTGTCGATTTTAAGGATTTTTTCCAATGTATTTCCTATGGTGATTAAAATATTGTGGTGCCAGAAATGTAGCAGGAGGTTGTGCAACTTGACCCAAATTGGCATTTTTGATACCACCATTGTGTTGGTGTTGAAATATGGAAACCAAGGGGTCATAAAAAGTCCTACATTGCCCCAAAACCATGGTACCTTGTTAAGGATATTTTCCCTTTCTTGTACTGTTATGAATCAGACTATAAAGAATCCTTTGGGGCATAAGTATATTTCACAGTCTGGTGACCAAACATCATATATCCATTGATGCAGCATATTAGATTTAGGCTAGAAGCCATTGAATTTTCATATAACAGATTTGGAATAGAGATCTATGTATAGGTTGTTTACATCAGGCATTGCAATGGTAAGAGAAGGATTCTCAGGATTTTGTTCTACGATGTAAGGTCTTGGTAGCTTGGGCAGAGTTGCTGTATTAGCTTGTGATTTATCCTTGCCTTTGACTACATCCTTAAAGGATCTAGTGTTTTTTGAGATAGTTCCAGCGCATCCACCCCTCAGATGCAGGTTAATCATGATGGTTGATTCTGTGGTAAGGCCATAGTCCTGGAGTGTGTGTTGGTCCTGTAAATTGTAGCCTGAGTAGATCAGGTTTTGCCGATATGTTGATATACAGAGGTGGTTCTGGATTTTTAACCTTAACTCCTGAATCCTCCTCCCCTTCCAAATCCTCCAGCTAATAGTCTCACCCTCCAGTGTTTTGATGAAGATTTGTATCAGATCCTCCTCAATAGTGGGTGGATCTATCTGAGGAGGGGCTCGATCTGTTGCCCATGTGCCCTGAGGTGATAGATCTGAGTATAACAATGCTCTGTTTGCTTCTTTTTTGGCTAGATCCTGAACTCGGTGTGGTGGGAGATTTGTATAAGGCACACCCATCTAGGTGCCCCATACTTTCACTTGCGCTTCTGTGCTCGTCATAGAGGGTTTCCATTCCTTTGTTGTCGCAGGTTCTACTAGCCAGTGGTAAACATTGGAGATTGATCTATAGGCACCTAGATCTGGTCCACTTTTGAGCCGATCTGCTTTTTGGCTACCCTCTTCATCTTTCCTATGGTCATATCCATTAGAAGCACCACATTTCAGGTGAGGGGAGGTCCTCCGTGTCCGCAGTGGATGTTGTTCTTTCACAGGGATTGTGTACTTTGTTATCTAGAATCGGAAAGGGTTATACACCACTGATAAAATGCCCTTGTGGTTATGATCCCTGACCTGAGAGGTATCGTTATCTGACTCTCTGCCATTCTTGGTCTATTTTGTGGGTTCTGCAATACCCTTCAGTTGTTTCCAGTGAGAAGCCCAGAGGAGAACGTCAATCTGATCCATAGCAGGTCACCCAACCTGGTCTGAGCCATGGCTAGGGTTGCTTTGCATTGTGGGGACAAGGTCATCTAGTGTGTCAGTGGACTGGTCGGTTGTTGTAGAAACCCTCGCGAGTTCTATCTCCACTCAATGTATCTGGTTCTAAACTATTATATTATTGTCCAATAATTCTAAATTTTTTAATAGTATTCTTTAATGAGAGTTGACTAGGGTTTTATTCTATAGAGTCATATCATATGTAGTTATAACCTCCCATCATTGGCTTCAAATTTATTATAGGTTGATGATGGAAAACATAGCATTCATTTTCATGCTTTGTTTTTTCATTTTCTGACAAAATATTTCCACTATTACTCTTTCTTCTTCTAGTTAGTATTCAATAGTGTTTTCAGAGGTGGTATTGTTACTACGATATGTTCAACTCCTTTTACTAAGGAATTTTCTCAATAAATTTGAAAATAGACATAAGAAATTTTCATCATCTAGTGATGTATGTTCTTTGATTGCTTGGTCTTCACCGAACTTATCTGTAATTTTCTCACACAATTCATACAAGTTTGTTTTGGTTATGTTCATAACATTTTACAATGGTTTATCTCCTATGTGGTCATGTGTTATATATTTTTATCAATTTATTGATCTCCTAGGGCATTGAGTCTTATTGGTTTTGTAAAAAAATATGATATAGTATGTAGATGGGTTAATTGGTTCCTTCTTGTGTATTTTTTCAAATAAAATTTCAGTTTCATTTTCTACAAATTTATTATGTAGTTCTCAATCAACATCTATCAATTCATACATCTATTATAAATATGTGTTCTATTCTTCCTAGCCACAAGATGATTTAATATATGAATTGGGTGTAGATTGTGCCAAAGTGTTAGATGATGACACTAATTTCAAAAATCCATGATCAAATCAAGGCTAATGTGGGGTGATTTACATGATTTTGGGCCCTTAAGGAGAACTTACAACATTTTTATTTGAATGTTGACTAGATAATTAGCTTTGATGACAAGCCCCATGGAAATACTAATCTAGGTATATTAATCATGCTTGGTGTAAACACATCTGGTATCCCTTGATTTTCACCACAATTTATTGGTTTAAACACCACTATGTATCCAAAATGATATTCTCTAATGGCTTGATTAAAGCACGGCTCCATTCTCATCCACATTTTCCTCACGTTAAGGCATAAATAAGCAAGACATTTCATCACTATACTTGTGCTCCTAATAAATTTGGACCAAGATATCACTTGTCTCTTAAGGTCAACAACCAAACAATGCATCTCCCTGGTATTGGGTTCTTTGTAGGATGATTTTCTATGCATAGAAAATTCACATAGGGTTATATATGTTTCCTTAAGAGACACGAAAGCATTAGATCCTTCCTCGTCACATGAATAAACAAAATACATGTGATAGTCAAACAAGGATTGATGGTTGTCTAGCAAATTTCATTCATGGACTTGAGCATGGGAACATTCCAATAAATGATAATCTATTCTTCAACAATATTTTTAAACATATCAATACTATTTTCATCATCTAAAATTGCCAAGATTTAGAGTCATTGTATTCTTTGTCGCGCTTGTTGAAAAATTTTCCTTCCATGTGGTCCTGGCCACATTGTTCATCGACAACAAACATGGTACACTGAAATGGCCACATTTGAGATTATAGCTCACTTGATGTATGTGTATCTCCATCATTTCTATTATTATGAGGTAACATCTAGAGGACATCAACACTAATGATGAGTTCTAGGAGGTTAATATTTCAATACACAAGGAATATTTTCTCTATAAGTTTCATGATATAGGATGTAGATAATTAACATTAATAAAAGGAGCTTAAATAAAAATATTCCTTGAATTGTAGTTAATAACTTAGTATTTTTTGCAGAGTCTAGACTACTATTGAAATAAAGAGAGACAAAAAAGAGATGAAAATAATATATGAATACTTTATCCTCTAATTGATTTATCTTTTCTCCATCCTTAGTTAATGTAAAATTTTATTCAATGCATTCTATATGTCAACATCAATAAAATTTTATGAAATTCCCATTGTTGCAAACTTTTCTACATAGCTCATTGTTTCTACTGTAGTTATAATATCATTTCTTTCCAATATTTGATAAGTGGCAAACACTAATGCCCTATTTTTGTAAATCTGCATGAGTCTCAAAAAATCAAAACATTGAAATAAACTCATTCCTAATAGACCTGAATTCTTTCCAATAGAGAAGTTAGGGCTAGATTCTATTCATATTCAAAATGACAAGTATTTATATGCTTGTCTAAGGTGCATTTTATTGCTTCTTCAGTGCAATAATACAACATATTGATGATTTAGTATTCCTATATATTCCTCACTCTTGTGCATATTTTATGTTTCTCTAGATTAGTCCCTCAAGCTATTTATGTCATCACTTTGTCCCTGAAGTCTAGGAGGTGAGTATTATGCAAGGATACTTGTATTACAACTATAATGAAGCAATATTACTCGGTCTAAGCCTATTTTCTTCCTACTATATGTCTCAAATGACACCTATAATACCATCACATATTATTCCAGTAGTGAGGCCCCTTGAATAGTACTTTATGACAACTTTGTGAAAGTGAATTTGAAGGTGACATTGGCATGAGAAGAAGAACTTATATTCGCTAAAGTTACTAGCAATATTACTTGATCTTATATAGCATCTCATCCCACATGAGCACCAAGTGATCTACTTTCAAATGATGAATATACATAGTGGTTTGAGAATTGGATTATGGAAACATTTAGGAAACTCCTTTCAGGAGATAGAAACAAATACTAACAAAAATAAGGAAGCCATTTGTATACCTCACTCTAGGACCTTATCTACGAAATTGTTTTTATTATACTCGGACCAAGAGAAAAGGTATCATGCTAGCATTTTAAGAAATATGACTTATCGGCTTGGATATATTGACCATGGTAGAAAAAGAGTCGATTTATGAGTAGTTGCAAAAATCCACTTGGAATATTCTATACATTGTAAGTATACTATCATTTTAAGAACCACTCATGTAGCAACCAATTTTTTTTCCACTTTGATACATGTTATTCACATTTCTTTGAAATATGTTCTTGGATTGGAAGAAACATAGGATATGGTGGTTGGAGAGCAATGGCTAATCATATATTTGAGGTAGCACAGGAAAATGGAATACCAATGATCAAATTATTTTATGTTAATAGCTAATCTAGATGTTCAACAATCCAAAGAGGAGGAATAAAACAATTATACAATAGAGAACCTAATGCAGGATATAGAGATAAGAATACATGAATGTCCCTTTAATCTTGACAAAATGAAACATGAAAAAGTCATGAGTGTCCGTGGAATATACTGTGGAGATAGTGCAAGGATCTATGCACTAAATTTTAAATAAATAAAAACACAACATAAAATATATTTCATAAATTCCAATGGAACTTTAAAATAAAAAACAAAGTTGATAATTCAATTCAATACTACCCACATACAGAGTAAAACCTTAAAGTCCAGGAACAAATTTACAAGTCAATCCAATCCCAATGTGAGTTGCAACCCTTCCAAAGCTTCAACAATCACATCCAAGAAAAAATAAGACAATCTCGTCAATTCCACTATCAATCCTGAGTTAGCCATAGATTCAGAAAGTATTTCAATGTTTACTCAACAATTCAACAATGAGTATAGGGATCAAATAATATCCAATGTAGTGCAAATCGGGGGATTGGATAATCTTCAATGCATTGCAAAGAGGGGGATCAGATAATATTCAACTCATGAGATACGAATCTCTAGCTATACAAATTTATATTGTCTAAATAGAAAAATGAGGAAGGGGTTGATTTATAGTGAAAACCCTAAAAGTAAGGTACACAAGGAGCGTGAATCAATAAAGGGTCAAGGGAATACAAGAACGGTAGAAAGAAAAAGAAAAAATCGACCTAGAATACCACAAACAAACTGAGGAGAACAAACCGAGTTCATAGACTCTTCTATAAGAATCTATTATGGAAATATCACACCCCATCTATCGCGAAGAACGGAAGGTCACTATCAAGATGAGAATACAAATCTAAAGGCTATAAGATACCATAGGTGTTGGTCAAATGCAGTGCGAATTCAGTGTATCAAACTACCAAACCCTAGGCCCTAAGGTCTAAGGAAAATTCAACCTACTTTTTTTTCCAAAGGATGGAGAGGGAAAAATATCCCCTAACCAATCCCATTACTAGAAATCAGAGCGATGCCAAGAAAATTCTATAATCAAACAAAAAATTGAGATGATGCCAAGAAAATTCTACGGCAAAACCAAGAGAAGTGAGCTTTGGAATGTTTATCGACCATATTTTTAATTGGCTAAAACATAATAATCATTTATTTTTTAAATATATTTCTGTCTAATGATTGAAAAGTGTGTAATGTAAAAAAAAAAATCCCCTCTAAAATATGAAACACCTTAAATTTGGCTCATGGGCTAAGATTCACCCCTAAAATTTTCTATGGATCTCATGATTATTTTATTTTATTTTTTTTAATTATATTTACCTTTACTTATTTATTTGTTTATTTTATTCACCTCACCTCATCTAGTGATAACTCTCCAACGGCCAAGGTTCCCATAAAGGAAATTTGGTCAAAATATATCTTTGAGTAATCAACTGTGTGATATGAAAAAGTCATTTGATAAACATGTGGCCTCCTACTTCATGAGAATCATTCACGTAAAATACTAACTGCAACACATTGGTGAAGTCATTTATAAATATTAAATAATTACTATAAAAGTCAATGACCTACTAGAGTTATGGGATCCATTTGCAATTGACATTTGTTCTAGAAAGGGTACTCTAAGCTTTGAGGAATTGTGGACCTCTTGCACTCAAGAGGAATCTAAGATTACAGCTAAAGTAAATATGCATAGACATGAGAAGGATAATCTCAAGATTTTTCTAGAATATCTAGAAGGAATAATCAAAAGAATAATTTTTTCGCTCAAAATAGAAATGCAAGTAGAAGATCCAATTCACAAGGAAAGAGAGACTTGTTTTTCCAATGTCTTGTATTTCAAAAATATGGAGATTATAGAAATAATTGTCCTGAAGAATTGAAAAAACATATGACAAATAAAAATGATGATGATGATGAGCATCCTCAATCCACATAAATCTAAGAATGATTCCTCCAAAGCTTTAGTAGTTGGTGATAAGGACTTGTTTTAGTAGAATTATTGCAAGTAGGCTAGGAACAAGAGGGAGTTGAAGGGCCCCTCACATAAAATTAGAAGTCATATAGAACCTTTCTTAGAACTATTTAGTGAACCTTAGGAATTTAAAATTATTAGTAAGAAATATCTAGGGTTTTTGGACAAAACCCTAGAGTTACACCTAGTTCAATATTTCCATTGAAATGTGTAACCCTAGCTCATGAAATGAAGGAATGATGTCATTCGAGAGAAGGATTAGATCAAGAGGAAGTTGATTTTTTTCTCAAAATATAAGTATCTTATATCTCTCTTGTTTGATTATCATTGTTGTTGTTATTTTACTATTAATTAGTCTCTTATCAATGTGTTCTTTGTTTGGTTGTAATTTCTCTTCCATGGCCTCTCAGTGAGGATTGTAAGTACATAGTAAATATCACTAAGGCTTTGAAAAGAAAATGGAAGAAGTGAAAGAATGAAGCAAAGATAGTGGAATTTCCCATGGTCATGAATTATTGCACCAGATGAGATTTGAACTTAGAAGGCATGATTGCATAAGCAAGCTTGAAGTATTCTTTGATTAGGGTGTCTACAAGGTATATAAATAGAAGGTTATCCTGTTGGGTTGTGTTATATTCTTTCCACATAGTTAACAGGGGGTTTGAGGGGTACCCGTAACCCCACTTTATGGGGTCCGGGGCAGCGCCCCATAAAATTTTGGTTTTGGACCCTATGTTAGTTGGGCAGACCCACCTATGGTTTTGTGCATGATTTTCGCACATGTTTTT
>APFE031105115.1:0-15777 GCA_000404065.3 Pinus taeda
CAGTCCTAAAACAAAATCTAGACTAACAGAATCCCATGGCCTGCTTGGAACAAGTAATGGTGTATATAGTCCTGTGTTCTGGATGTGGCCCTTCGCCAATTGGCACACCTTACACTTAGTCACAAAACATTGTACGTCTTGTCACATTCTTGGCCAAAAATAGAAATGACTAAGTTGCTCTAGGGTCTTATCTATACCAAAGTGTCCAGCCAAACCCCTGCTGTGTTTTTCGTGAATAATATTCTCTCTCATTGAACAGTTGGGTATACACAGTTGTCCTCCTTTAAACAACAACTTTTCCTATATATTATAATCCAACCAAGGACTGTTACCCCTTATCAAAGGGTTCTGGCACACCTCATAGGCTTCACTGAAATCTTCATCTATTCGGTAAAGGTCCCGTAAATGTTCAAAACCCAACACCTGTACAATGCTCTCCTGTAAAAGTAGAGCCTTTCTACTTAATAAGTCGGCCACCTTGTTTGCTTGCCCGCTAATGTGCTTCAGCACGAAGTTAAAACTCTGTAAATACTCCACCCATTTGGCATGTTTATGGTTGAGTTTGTGCTGCTGTATTACATATTGTAATGCAGAATTATCTGAGAACAGCACGAATTCATTCCCCAGTAAATAATGCCTCCAGTGTCTTAAGGCCTGTACAACTGCATAAAATTATTTGTCATATGAGGAGTACTTCTGCCTACTCTCATTCAGCTTTTCGCTGAAAAATGCCACAGGTCTGTCCTCCTGACTGAGTACAGCCCCGATCGTTGTCTCGCTAGCGTCACAACGTACTTGAAACAATTTCTGAAAATTTGGTAGCCTGAGGATTGGTCTTTCAGTAATCTTTCTTTTCAACAACTAAAAACTTTTTTCTGCTGCTTTCGTCCACCGAAAAGGTTGGCTAGCCTTTTTGATGGTCTCTAGCATAGGTGCACAAATCCCGTTGAAGTTCCTAATAAACTTCCTATAGAACTTTCCAATCAGTGGAAACTAAGTACCTCAAATAAATTTTTCAGAGACGGCCAATTTACTATTGCTGCTACCTTCTCCGGATCCATATTCACTTCATTTTCTGCTATCACAAATCCCAAATAAATTAATTCCCTCTGCAGAAAAGTACATTTCTTCAAGTTTATCAGTAGTTTGTTCTGCTATAGCTTCTCCAACACTTTGCACACATGGCGGAAGTGTTCTTCTTTCGTCTTGCTGAAGATAAGGATGTCATCTAAATAAACTATCACAAATTTCCCAATATATTCTTTCAACATTTCATTCCTTAGCCTCATGAATGTGATGGGCACATTACTCAACCCGAATGGCATGACCAGCCACTCATACAGTCCCTCATTTGTTTTAAAAGTTGTTTTCCACTCGTCCCCCTCCCGTATCCGAATCTGATGATACCCTCTTTTCAAATCTATTTTGGAGAAGTAAGCTGCCCCACTCAAATAGTCCATCATATCATCCATACGCGGTAACGAAAATCTATACCGGATGGTGATTTTATTGATGGCCCTTGAGTCGGTGCACATCCGCCATTCTCCTGCCTTCTTGGGGGCGAGGACTGTTGGCACAGCACATGGGCTCAAGCTTTCCCTTATTAAACCTTTGTCCAATAGTTCTTGCACCTATTTCCTGATTTCCTCATTATCCTTGGGGCTCATTCGATAGGCTGCTTTATTTTGTAAGTTGGCTCCAGGTATAAAATCAATGTGGTGACTAATACTCCGCTTGGGGGGCAACTTGTCTGGCAAGTCATCCACTACTATATCTATAAATTCTTCCAAAATTTGTTGTATCTCTATGGAAAAATCTGCTATTTCTGTGTGTAAGAGAACTGTCCTTGTTTTCTTGACTACAGCATAACCTATTTCGCTGCCCTCTATCTATTTTAAAAATTGCTTTCCACTCACTAACAATGCTTTGGGTTCACTTTTTTCAACTTCTCTCTTCTCTTCTTTGATAGGCACAAGGGTATGCCTGACACCATATTTCTCGAATTTATAACAATTCATCACTCAATCGTGTGTTACCTTCCTATCATATTGCCAAGGCCTACCCATCAATATGTGACATACTTCCATCGGCATGATGTCACAGATAAGTTTATCCTTATACCTTCCTATCTGAAACTCAACCTCGCTTTGCTCGTCCACCAGCAATTGGTGCCCCTTTTGTAACCATGAAACTCTATATGGACTGGGATGCTTTAAACGCTTCAGCCCCAGTTTTTCCACCATTTATGTGGATACCAAATTGTTAGTACTTCCACTGTCAATTATCATCTTACAACACTTACCCTGTGATTTGAAAATTGTCCTGAACAGAGCTTTCCGTTGCGTCTATTCGGTACTCTCGTTGACTAGTTTCAATAGTACCTTATGCAGCACCAAAGCTTCTCCCGTCTCTGGGGCATTCTCTGCCTCTTGAGTGAGTGTTGTTGTTTCCTCTGGTTGCACCACATACTCACCCCGCTGTCCAGCTAAATCTACCTCTGGACACTCAAACGAGCGATGCCCCCACTTGTGGCATCTATAACATTGATAACCAGTCCCTCTTCCTCGGCCATTTCCTCTGCCGCGTTGGGACGATCTGCCACCTCTCATACTGTCTCCTTTTTCTATTGTTCCCGAAGTTTTCAAACTGTTGGCTTCCTCACTATTGATAACAGTCCGGCCCCTGCCATAGGACTGGCCTTTCCCTCTGTCGGATCCTCGTCCTCTCCGGGCATTCTGTCTTCGGGTAATTTTCTCCTCCGCTTTTACTGTGCTCTGGTATGCCTCCTCAGTATTATTTGGCAAGAAAATACTTATGTCATCCAGAATTTCCATTCTCAGTCCATTAACATACCTGGTTGTCCTCTCTGCAATATCTTCTGTATATCCGGCTCACAAATTGACTCGGTAGAATTCCTCTATGTACTCCTTTACAGTCAATCCTCTCTGCCTTAAGTTTTGTACCTGTCTATGTAACGCAATTTGATAGTCCCTTGGCAAAAATCTGCCCTTCAACTTGGCCACCATTCTTGACCAAGTTTTAATCGGCGCTTTGTTCAACCTCTTCCTCTCATTCTGCACACTATCCCACCACAGAGCTGCGTGTCCTTTCAACTTCATCACTGCAAATTTGACTCTACGGTCTTCACTAACTTCCTCGCACTCAAAATACTTGTCCATCTCACTAATCCAATCCAACAAAACATCAATAGACAAACTACCATCGTACGTCGAGAGTTCTGGTTTAGGTCTACTGTTTGATAGTAAAACAGACTTAAGCAATTTCACCTCTCCTGATTCACCTTCAGGTCCATCTGCTACCACTTCTACTCCCTCTTCACTTACATCGCCCATTTCTAGATCTCTTTGCCTACCTGCCTCTAATGCTTCCAAACGAGCAGTAAGAACTCTGATTTCTTCTCGTAATGCTTCATCTACGAGCACCTCGGCCTCGTCCTCATCATCCTACGTCCGTTTTTCTCAATCTACTCAACTATGCTCTGATACCACTCTGGTGTAACCCAGCCCAATGGCCCACGCTTTTACACGTCTGAATGTGAAAACGTGTCAACAAAATATCTCCCGTTCCCTTGCATGGAGATCGTCTGCGGGATTTTTGCTGTGGTTGGTAGCTGTGAGTTTAATGTTGGCAATTAATGAATTGTCCTCTCGCCTCGATCTTACCTTCGCTTGTTCTTCGTGCCTAAACCACCGATCCTTGTGGGTTATTTGGGATTGTTCTTTCGCACTGAGAGTATTCGTGAGGGTTTCTTAGGTTCTCTCTGTGGAACGCTGTCTTGTTTGCAATGGTGAGTGTTGGTTACCTTCTGTTGACAATGGTGCGCGAACTCTCCTCCGCTCGGTTTGCCTGTGAGCTTAAGGGAAATGTTGCTCGAATGTTATTGTTGCTTGACTCTGAAATGTGGGTTCGAACCTGGTAACTCTTGTTGGTTATTCTCCTTATGCATGCGCATGTTCTGTAAACAATTTCTGGTGTTTTGTGCTCACTGTATTTTTCTTGTGGTATGCGAATATGCATTCATGGTTCGATCAGGGTTTATGGTAGACTTTTCTCTCATTTTGTTGTGATTCTGGATATGTGTTGCGGTTTAATTTTGCTTTCCGAGCTCCTGTTGTTTCTTGGCCCGAATCTGGGTTCAATCCTCACTCCTACTGTTATTCTAGGTTTTCATTCTGTGGCATTGGTGTTTGTCCTGAGCATAGGACCACATTGGCGATTGTTCATCGACTCGAATAGGTATTAACTCTCGTCCCTGCTTCAATTTTGTTCTGCTTCTTTTACTGTGACTTACCCTCCTGGCTACTTCTGTCTCCAGTTATACAACTTGTTAGGGACATTGTTGTGGCTAACCTCGACTCAGCTTACTCAGGTATTCTAGTGTTTTTAGTTCTCCACATGCAATGGTGTATTTCCTTGAAGGGCTTTCCCCTTTTGCACTTGTAACTCGGTTGTTGTCACTGGTTACAGGTCGTTGGTGGCAATCTGGGTACGCGAGTCCTCCAGTCTCTGTTAACACAGTAAATTGGTTCTCGGTAGGCCTGAATCCTCAATATTTTTTTTTGTCTCTTCGAACGGTCGGTGACCATGGTCGCTGTAGGATTATCTGTGGTTCTTGGTCGTTGTATGTAATTTTCTCTTGCTATGTCTTTCTCAGTCGATGTTATGTAAGGGTTGATAAGTTCAAATGGTCGTTGATGTTATGGTTAAACCCTCGTCCAGGGTTTTGGCTTATGACGCCACTTCAGTCATACATTTAACATTATGTTGTTTGTGGAAATGAAATCCTTTGTATGCGCATGTATTGTATTTGACAATGATAGATAGTAAACTTTATCGATGACTTTCGATTTTTCAATGGAATTTTATGAATATTACACAGCAATGTTACCTCTGTTCTATGGTCATTTTTCTGCCTCTGTTCTGTGGTCGTTTTTCTGGGAACAAATGTTTGCCCGTGGTTGTCTCCTGTGTACAATTTCTCTTCTCGGACTTCGGGTAATTATGCCTCTCGGTCGTTGTTTGACTGTGTGCGGAAAACAAGTCCAATGCTTGGTGATTAATTGTATGTTCGTATTCAGGATATAGGACAGTACATTATACAGACATTCTCAATATGGTACTTTATCAAACTATAATGAAATATTGATATTAGGATGAACAGTAGAAATGTATACAGATGGACAATAGTTTTGAATGCTATCTGCTTATAGCTTGTTCATTTTTATTTCTCTTCTTCTGCAATTACTGAACCCCTTTTCTCTGTTACATTTTCGTTTTTATATCCTTCCATTTCAGTTGATTTTGCAGTTAATCAAACTGTCATAGAATTTAGTTACAAAAAGATCCTGTTATCGTTAATAACCACTGTCATAGAATTTAGTTACAAAAAGATCCTGCAATTTTTTGACTTTGGAATTACCAAGTGAATTAATTTGACTTTGTGCGTATCGTACAAACATCATTGCATTAGGAGATTTCATACAAAAATAAACATCATAGAGTATAATTGAATTAGAATAGCCAACCAAAATGTACATAAAATCAATCAATAAGTACGTGCTAAACTATAAATAGGAAACATGAATAAGGAAAATAATAATTGCATATTTGATATATACCAATGGTTGTAAATAATTACACATAAGGCATAACATATGGAGTTGAATTTAACTAGCTTATAAAGATAAGTAATTACAACTCATTGCATACAAAACCTGGACATAAACTAGAAGCACTTATTATTAAAGTCTAGGAAACTAATTTATATACTTTCATTTAAATTAAATCTTTGGAAATTTGATAAGAGCCAAGTCCTAAAAGTTCTTTCCATTGAAAATGCTTTTGCAATTCAATAAGCATAGTTGAAGCTGCTACATCCAGGGGAAATTATCCTTTCTTTTCAAATTGACAAAGCATCATAAAAGTCGTTGCATCCTGTGCAATCTTCTTTGTAAGCATTTCTTTTCCATTAACTTCATGGAATTCGGTGGAAGAAATGTGAAGAGTAAAACATAACTGCAAAATAAAAAGAAAGTCAGAACAAATTACTTTTAAAATCTTAAATGAACCAAACATTTTACTTAGACATGTCTAGGCACCTTCTTTTGTGAGAATTGCCTACTTTTAAAATCTTAAATGAACCAAACATTTTACTTAGAGATGTCTAGTCACCTTCTTTTGTGAGAATTGCCTAGCTCTACACACTTAAACACTAGAGATGCCCATTTGTTCTTTCGGCAAATTTCATGCAACAATTTGTGTCGACCTACTTGAACCTTGGGTGGACCTCTTGAAAAAAAGGTAAGTATTAGGTTAAATTTAGATTTATTTATTTTTGTTTTTGTTTTAATATTATTACCATAAATCCTAGTTATTCAAAAAATCCTTACAAAATATAAATATACATATTTATATTATAACAATATTACAAACTCCAAATATAAATATCTATATTATAATATTATTTTTTTAATTATATTTATATTATTTGTACATTTGTAAATATCTAAATTATGGTAACAATCCTAAATACTAATTATATAAAACTAATAAAATTTAATATTGTAAAAGATACTAATATATTGAAATTTAACATAATTGTCTTGATTTCCAAAACTCAACTTTTGCTAATGAAAAACACTAATCTTATTATTCTATGAGTACTTACAAATTTAACCTAAAGCTAAAATCTATACAATTCTTATCAATATAGAATCAATTATGTGGAAATGTACACATTCCAGTATTCTAAATTATTCAACTTAAGTGGGTAATGCACATTAATGACACACTAAGTTGGTAATGCATGTTAATGGTGTGGGATGGTATGTTCAAGTGTATTTGATGTTGTAAGAAATTAGTTTTTTTGCACCATAATATATTTATTCTCATTTTCATATATATATATATATATATATATAATTCATATCTTTTCATTTTGACCAAATTTTATTAGGAATATAAATTAAAATTATCATTGAAAAAAAGTTGGTGAGTAGTAAACAATCATTTAAATGTTTTCACTCATCTTTTAATCTAGCATGTTTTTCACTTTCAGCCTTGGATAACTACATATTTTAGTGAATATAATTTAATGCATATTGGTTTTTATAATTTAATGTATATTTTCTTGCAATTGTATTTCTTTTTCAAATAACATCTCAAAAATACAATTATGTTTTCTTTGAACCCTTTATTTGATTGACCAATAAATCAGCATGAAATTTCAAATATACTATGAGTTTTTAAAACAAATTAGGTGTGTGAGACTTCCAACAAGAATGATGGTGAGTTACACACTTTGAGAAAATCCTAATTGACCACACAACATATTGCTTTTCTAATCTCCATGAAAAGTTATAATGGTGCTTGCCAAACCATCTAAATTGATCAACAAAGAGCAGATAATAAATCTATAATTATTAATAAAATAAAGATGTGAATATGAAAATAAATGGAAATAATTCAAGAATCTACATCGTGCATTAAACTAACATCATTCATGGACACTATCTAGAACCATCGTGATAAAAATAGTTTCACCAAACAAGAGTATATACATTATCTATATAGAATTATGTTTTTTATCTTCTTGTCAATGTTCATGAATCAAATGAGGGAACTCCTGACAACCATTGTACCATATGAGGTTTGTGAAAAACTTCAACATAACAATTGTCAAACATGAGACATTAGAAATTTGCTATAAACTTTAAAAAACAATATAGTGCTTTATGAGGTCATCCAATTTAGAACCAAAAGAAATGTAAAATAAGTTTTAAACAACATACCCTAGGACAACAGTTCTGATTGACATGATTAGTGTCATGCTGAGATGTTTTGGAATTCACTGAAGTCTAAAAAAAACTTCTAACTACCTGGGCATTGGGACGAATGGGCTTTTGCAAGGCCAACTGTCTAGTTGTAGACTCTCAGGCGCCTAGTTGAAATTTATAAAGCATCACTGAAACTATTTTTGAAATTCAAAAAATATGGTTGAAGATGTTACATCCAGGGGAAAAATTCCTTTCTCTTGAAATTGACAAAGCATCATAAAAGCTGTTGCATGCTGGGCAATCTTTTTTGTAAGTATTTCTTTCCCACTAAGTTCATGGAATTTTGTGTGAGGAATGTGAACATTAAAAACATAACTGCAAAATAAAATGAAAGTCATAACATAATACTTCCAAAATATTAAATGAACCAAAAGCTTACTTAAACATGTCTAGTCACCTTCTTTTGTGAGAATTGCCTAGTTCTGCACACTTAAACACTCGACATGGCCATTTGTTCTTTTGGCAAATTTCATGCAACAATCTGTGTGTACCTCCTTGAACTTTAGGTGGACCTATTTGGAAAACAAGTATCTAGGTTAAGTTTAGTCTTCTTTTTTCCCGTATAAATATTATTACCATAAATCCTAGTTATTCAAAAAAATATTTACAAAATATAAATATACATATTTATATTACAATAATATTACAAACTCCAAATATAAATATTTATATTATAATATAATTTTTAATTTATTTATATTATTTATACTTTTGTAAATATCTAAATTATGTAACAATCCCAAATACTAATTATATAAAATCTAATAAAAATTTAAAACTGTAAAAATACTAATATAATATATTGTAATTTAACATAATTTTCTTGATTTCCAAAACTCAAGTTTTGCTAATGAAAAATACTAATCTTATTATTTTACAAGTACTTAGAAATTTAAGTTAAAACTAAAGTCTATATAGTTTTGATCAATATAGAATCAATTGTGTTGAAATGTGGAAGTGTACACATTTCAGCCTTCTCAATTTCTTTAAATTAAGTTGGTAATGCATACTAATGGTGTGAGATGGTATGTTCAAGTGCACTTGATGTTGTGAGAGTTTTTTTTTCACTATAATAGATTTATCCTCATTTCAATTTAATAATTATATATATTATATATATATATATTTATATATATATTATATATATATATAATATATATATATATATATATCAAACTAAATAATGTTCTTAGGTCCTACAGACCAAAAATTTGTCTCACTAAGCTGAAGTAACATCATTAAAATAATATATATAGAAATTTAATCTTTTCATTTGATTAAAAAATAAGTAATATAAATAATTATGATAAAATAAGTGGAGTGTGTGTATATATATATTCCAAGAGGCAATGTTCTTTCATTTGATAAAAAAAAAAATAGTAATATAAATTAAAGTTATGGTTGAAAATAAGTTGGTGAGTAGTATTGTAAACAATTATTCAAATGTTTTCACTCATCTATTAATCTAGGGTGTTTTTCACTTTCAGCCTTGGATAGCTACTTTCAATGTATTTATTTAGTGAATATAATTTAATGCATATTGTAGTGAGTAACATATCTTTATCTTTATCTGTGTTTTTTGTTTTTTTGTTTTTATTTGCTAAATATTATTCAATGCATGTGGTAGTGGGTAAAATATCAAAATCTTTAGAGGTGAAATAAAAATAAAAAATATTGATAGAAAGAAAGAAGAATCATATGTTCTATTGTATCAAATTAAATTATAAACTCTCTTTATTTTCTATATTCTGTTTTTTATAATTTTTTGTTTTTATTTTTTAATAATTATATTTCTTTTTCAACAATCATAAAAATTATATACTATAACTTTTTTATAATTATATGTCTTTTTCAACCATCGTACAACTTGTATACTCTAATTTATTTGTAATGGTAAATTATTAATTTATCTAAACCAACTTTCCTTATTATATTATCTTTATTTTTTATTTTCTTAGAACATTGTAAATTTAATTTTTCTTGTCTTTATTTTTTATGATTTTAAATTTAATAATAGTAATTGAGAGCTTCCTTTTAAACTAATTTGTATTTTTGGTATTCAAATAACATGTCAAAAGACCACTGTGTTTTCTTCCAACTTTTTATTTCATGAGCCAATAGGTCAACCTGAAATTTCAAATATACCATAAATTTTAACAACATATCAAATGTGTGAGGCTTCCTGAAAGGGTGGTGGTGGTCAGTTACACACCTGCAAAAAAGCCTGATTGAACAATTCCAAAACAATATTCATAATGAAACTTTTATATAAAACCTTAATAAAAGTAAACACATTTGAGATTGGTGGTTTTTGTGAGACTTCAAATATTCCCACAATCTCACATTTCAATTTTTCTCAAAATATTGCTCATCTTCAAGACACTACAAGATGAGCCACAATTGATAAATTTCCATCAAAATAGTTCAATGAGAGTATTCCAAAAAAAACGAAATCAAAACTAAATATATAAATATGACCAACGAAAACTAACGCTTATGATTAACAAGTGTGCATGGCAGATGGAATACATGCCAACTCTAGAATATTATGCAGTAAGCAAACTTTCTATCAATTCTTTGCAGAAATAACTAAATCAATAACCCAATTCATTTTTAAGTTGAATTTTATGTATGATATGGAGTGTCAAAAACATTGTTTTCATCCTTGTGTTGAGAATGAGAAACCTTGATGCTCTTAAACAATCACCATGATTTGGTGCAATATCATAGAGAATCCACCATGCAACTAATGTGTATCATGAGTAGGTGTTAAATTGGCTTGCCAAGATTATATCATCGTAGATCCTTGAAACGAGGTTCAAAACTATAGTGGAACATTTCTTCTATGTGTTACTCAATATTTTGACATTGCAAATGTTACATATAACTGTAACTTAACATGAATCAATCAATTAACAGTTGTCTCATGAGTTAACGTGGAAAACACTCACTTGCAGTGACTCATTGAGGGCATGTTAATTGAAGTGGAATACATAGGGTTGTAATTGTTAAACTTGTGATCAAATTCCTTGAGAACCCAACATGCATGTCATTTCCTTTTCAAGTATGGGGAAGATTACATGAATCAATCAATTAACAGTTCTCTCATGAGTTAACACCGAAAACACTCAACTGTAGTTACAGGGCATGTTAATTGAAGTGGAATGCATAGGCTTGTAATTGATAAACTTTTGATCAAATTCCCTTAGAACTCAACATGTATGTCATTTCCCTTTCAAGTATGGGGAAAATATCTCTATAGCTAAACTAATTCTTGTGATTAGATTTTATCTTTGAATGGATAGAAATTTCTCTCATGAGTTAACCATGAAAATACTCACTTGTCCTTGAGGCAATGAGGGAATGTAAAATGAAGTGGAATGCTGAGTTATTGAGGCAACGAGGGAATGTAAAATGAAGTGGAATGCATAGGCTTGCAGTTGTTAACCTTGCAATCAAATCCACTTAGAACTTATTTAACATGTAGGTCCTTTCCCATTATGGGAAAAAGCCCTCTATCCCTAATCCAATCAATCAAATCCCCTTAGAACTTATTTAACATGTAGGTCCTTTCCCATTATGGGAAAAAGCCCTCTATCCCTAATCCAATCTTTGTGTCTCGGGGTTATCTTTATGGATAGAAAGGTTTATTAGGAAATAATATCTCTTTTATTGTTGCAACTTTGATGTATACCAATTCCAACCAAGGAGGAGAAACAACTCTATATTGAACATTGAGAGGAAATCACCCATGATTTTAGGGGATACAGGGTAGCTTGTATGGTCAAAGTCTTTGTGATCATGGCTATCCATGGATTGAACAATGGTCACATTGTGCATCTACAAAGCTAAGGATTTCAACTTATTTCTTATTTGAAGTTTCTTATTTTATTTTCTGAATTTTAATTTGAATTCTAAGATGCCACATGCTTTATTTGTTTCAGTGATTCCTTTTACCCAAAAAATTATCAGTAACCAAAAGAATGAATAAACTCATAATCCAAACAATAATCTTTGGCAAGGGAAAATCAAATGAAAGTATGATAGATATACTAATACCTTAACAACGACTACTATTGTGGTCTAGAAATGAATGTGAAATCGCATAAACAATGAATTAACTACGAGGGTATAATCTATTGAGTTATACATGTGGAGTTAGCTGCAGCGAGTAAGATCAAATAGGTTAAGAGAAAGCATTGATTTCTAAGGAAACGAAAGCCTTTGATTCTGTGGTATTCTTAAAACCTACCACATATATAGCCTCACTTAAATTATCAATAAGCATTTGAGTACACTGTCTAGCTATATCTCTCTCTTTTGAAACCTTGCCTGAGTGAAGATTCGCATACCACCGATGGTGACAAAAAGTCCTTACATGATCCTCATAATGGTGGGAATTATGCATGGGTTGAGAGTAGAGTCACTCACATGGCTAGTGACAATTTAAATATTAAATTCAATTGACCCTAAAAAGCGATCGAGAGAAATTTGCTTTATAAAGCTGGCCAAATACTCCAACCCTGAAGTACAAAACCAGCATGGGCCAAATCAATTAACATAGTAAACTGTGCTATAAAACAGTTCGACGGTGTCATTCAGTACTTCCATCATGGTCGAATTCTCATATTTTTAAAACCAATTCCCTTCTGCTGGAAGAAGGCCCTGCCTAACAATCCTATTCCCAAGGGGCATCGAAGAGGAAACCTAAGATAGGATATGCTGAAGTGAGGGTTAGGTGCTTAAGAGGATAGTTATCACTGCACGCACTTTCCTATCACT
Source organism: Pinus taeda (assembly GCA_000404065.3). Taxonomy (NCBI): domain Eukaryota; kingdom Viridiplantae; phylum Streptophyta; class Pinopsida; order Pinales; family Pinaceae; genus Pinus; species Pinus taeda. The sequence goes on from APFE031105115.1 coordinate 12,639, forward strand.
CTCAACCAAGAATCGAGAGTTTCTTCATCCCTCCGCCCCAACATGGTATCTATATTAACCTATCCATAGACCTCGAGGTTTACGTTCAGGTTGGGCGGTTTGTTGCTGTAGTGATAACTAAAATTAACTACTAAATATATTTGGAATGCCTGACTTTAAGCTTTTAGGCAAGCTCACCACGTGGGACATGAATACCATTACTTTTCAAACAAAATAGCTCTGTAGGACATGAAGAAAAATAGCTCTGTGGCATAGTTACCCAGTTCGAATTCGAATTCGAATACGAATTCGATTCGATACGAAAAAAATTCGACTCCCTAAAATATAATACAGAAAAAATTTGCGAATATACATGTTACATTATTATTAATAATATTTTTTCTTTAAATTTTGAATAATTTAAATTAACAATTATGAATTATATTATAGAATTGCAAATAAAATTAGACATTGAAATTAGTAGAAACAATTCCTTTTTAATGGAAGTGAATGAGATATTGAATTAGTAGAAATAACTCCTCGGTAATGGAAGTGAATAAGATACAATGGTCAAAACAAACTCTTTAACATTAATAAAACCACACCTTTAAAATTGTTGATTGGTCAATCAAAAGATAGTAATTAATGTTGTAGTTTTTAATGATAAATATTTAGGCAATTTTCTAATTACTAAAATAAGATATAGATAAAAAATCATCAAATTAGAATTATCAAGAATTATCAAATTAGAATTCTTGTTGTTTTCCTAAATTTTCAAATGGAAGTGAATAAGATATTGAAATTAGTAGAAACAACTCCTCTTGGTCAATCAAAAGATAGTAACTAACGCTGTAACTTTTAATGATAAATATTTAGAAAAATTCCTAATTACTAACTGAATAAAATATAGATAAAAAAGCATCAAATTAGAAATATCAAGAATCATCAAATTAGAGAACTATCTTGCTATTTTGCTAATTGTTTAAAAGATTTAGAAACCATATAATATATTTTCCTTACAAATTTCTTAAAAACAAATAACTAAATTACAACCAATTTTATTATGAATAAATAATTCCATTTTCATTACTTACTAACCAAAATATTATATGAAAGAAATTAAAATAAATAAAAAAAATAGACAAAAATTTAGTTGAAAATGAGAAATTAAAAAAAAGACAAGACAAAAAAATATTTATTATAAAAATAAATCTAAGATAACCACTATTATTTTTTTTATATAGAAATTTTTATTTTATTTTAATATAAAATAAAAAAATCATTAAACAAACAATGTAAAAATTAATAACAGGTGCAAGTTACTAACACATGCAAGTTACTAACACAGCAAAATAACTTTGCTAAAAATAAAACAAACCCTCAATATTGTCTTACTGTCTAAGTGGATCCCTCGACCAGCAGGAAGAATTAAGTTTAGAAGGTTCAATATTCTACAACTGTCTGATGAAACTAACTCACAAAAATTGGAGTACGACATTTTGAAAAACACAAATCAAAGAAAATTTAAAAATAAATTTGACAGACTGTAATGTGTCCAAACCGAACCGATCTTTAGCGTATTAATGGCCGAATCAAACCGAACTGTTGAATTTTCGAATTCTTGAGGCCGATTCAGCCGAATTTGGTAACTATGCTCTATGGATGTCGAAGTTTTCCAAGTTACACCAAAATTTGTAAGTGTTAGTAAAAATTTTAAACCAGTAAATAAGATTTTTAAGTGGAAATCATTGATTTTATAGAGGTGGGGTGATTTTTCCCACCCCTCAAACATAGTGAATAGAGTCTGGATCATACGGCGAATAGAACCTGGATCCAGGCTCTGAACCTGGCTCAGGCTCTAATACTATGAAGAAGTTTTTCGTTACACCATAACTGGCAGATTTCGGTAAAAGTTCTAAACCCGTAACTAAAATCCCAATCGTGGAAATTATAGATTCTGAAGTGGGATTATTCTTCCAACAAAAATTTCTTCACAGACCAGGAATAAGATACCATTTTACGTTGATGTCCGAAGGGTAAGACCAGGAAGGAAGCTCATGAGGCATTCCTTTATCTCGGCATGGTTGTTATTAGGCAAGTGGGCGAGAAGCTTGTTATAGGAAATTGCATCTTCTGCAAGAAATGCATCCATTCGGATGGCCTCGCCACCAGTCGTCAGCCACATGCCGAGCATTTTGAGGACAAGAAAGGGATCTTTCGAAATTGCATTTTGTTTTGTTTTGAAAATGGGGAAAACGGAGGCCGCTTCGCAAGAAAGTGTTGTCGCTCCGCCGATCGTTGTCGGCCTAAAGTTGTAGACACATTGCGGTCCGTTTCCAAGATGCATCCTTGATGGGGTTTGTGATGTCGCAGGGAGGGGAAGTGCAAAGGATAACCATGGAAGCCCTACCGACGATTATAGGGTCGAATGGTATCTTTCTGGATTCCTCTGAGGTATGCGGGGTTTATGAGTTCACTTGGTCACCCATGGCGCAACGTTTTGGTTTGTTTGTAATTGCCGCTGCGAACAAATTTCGTTGGTGGTGTGTGGCTCTGGAGATTTCACAGGGAGATTTGTGTAGCTGCAAACCATCTGTGTTTTCCAGATAAAATAGTAAGCGAGCATCCCTGTTGTTGAAATTTGCAGTGAGAGTTAACTTTTCTTTTATGGACTTGAAAAATGCTAATGCGCTCGCTGTTTTTTTCCTTCATTTTTGTTGAAGTTTGAAGTTTGTGGAAAACATAAATAGCAGGAAACGTTAGGATACTAAGTTTGTGGAAAACATAAATAACAAGAAACATTAGGAAACTGTCGTAGGAAACTGAAAAAATAGATTATATGAGCGCCAGTCCAGGGGTTAGTGCCAGAAGAGAATTTCCAGCCGGGGGCCACCCGCGCAGCACAGTCCTCAGCAGATGCGGTTTGTTGACGCAAATGTATTCGCACAGCGGAAGTTAGGAGGATCCATTGTTACTCTGAAGGAGCCTTAACCTAGCATTAATTAGTTTCACGGTTAGAATTTTGGTTTATGTATTTATCTATATCACCAGCAATAAGACTCCGAACTGTATGAATGAAGTTGTTGTTGGAATTTAATTCCAACTGCAAACAATGAACAGCTGGACAGAAATCTGATTTCCCATAGATGTTCCAGCCTGT
>APFE031105122.1:5187-16001 GCA_000404065.3 Pinus taeda
CTAGCGAACATAATTGTGCAATTACACCTCTTTGTTCCTTTTTTAGAAGCTTTGTCATACTGTTAGAGCTTATTATCTTTCCCAGTTTCCCTGCAATACCCCTTAATCCAACTTCCTTTTCTTCCGTAAAACCATTCATGAAAAGTTCTTGAAAATTAAAAGCTATTGTACCAAAGGATTATAGCCATTGGACTCGTAGTACAACATCAGCACCTCCCATTGGAATGGAAAGCATTGGGCTAGTCAATATATATTCTCCCATGGATAGCTTGATATTATGGCACTTTCCAGAGCAATTTATCATTCCTCCATTGGCAACCATCACTTGACACTCTAGTGCTGGATATAGGAAGCAATTCAATTTTTTTGCTATCTTACAATGAATAAAATTGTGGGTACTTCCTAAATCAATCAACACTATTACCTTTTTCTTCTTGATTTGTCCTTCTATCTTGATGGTTTGAGGAGTGGTAATTCTAGCCAATTCATTACAATATATGGTAGGATTCATTTCTTCTTTATCTAGGCTTTGTTCCTGGAGTATATCCTCTTCCTTCCACCTTTCTTGCTCATTTTCTTCTTCCTCTTCACAATCTATGTAGAATAAGTTCTTCTCATCACACTTATGACCTTTAGTGTATTTACTATCACAATAGTAACAGAGCCCTTTTACTCTTTTTTCTTCCAATTGTTGTGGTGTCAACCTTATAGGTTGTGGAAGACTAGGGGAAACAACACTTCCATCTTTATAGTTGTGAGTGGTATGCTTCCTGGTTGCCATAATTTTGCTTTCCATTTTTCTTGCTAACCTGAATGTCTTCTCTAAGTGAATTAGGTTCCCAAAGTTGAACATCATGTCAGATATTATCCTTTAAAGTCCTTATAATACATCAATCCTATTCTCATCTGGAATATTTTTTACCCTTATGTTCAATTTTTGGAACTCCTCAATCTGCTCCATTATTGAACCCTTTTGTTTGAGACTTATCAATTGGCTAAAATAAGTGTTTCTTTTTGTGTCCTCATAATGTTCTCTCAATTCTTCCGTAAACATTGCCCAAGTGATAATTTGTTTACGGGAGCAAAGCCATTGATACCATACAAACTAATTTGGTTCCAAATATAAAGTTGCAATACATACCTTTTGTGTGTTTTGCACATTATTGAGATTGAAAAATTTCTCCATCCGTAATATCCATGTTGCAGGATCCTTGCCATCAAACTTCCTCATATCAATTTTTGGAATATGGTGGGTTTTCAATCCAACATTAGAGTCTATGAAATCATGATTAACATTTCTTTTGTTCTCATCATGAGTTTCCTTTACTACCCTTTCACCATTTGTAAGCATTTCTTGTAGAAACTTTGTCAAATTTGTCTTCAAATCATCCATCGTAGCTTCCACATCATTCATCTTAGTTTCTACGCCTTTCTTTAAACAATCCATGTTAGCTTCTACACCTTTCTTTAAACAATCCATCTTAGCTTATACATCTTTTGTTAAACCATCCATCTTAGATTTTGTTGCTTTTTGTGTAAGTGACACTTGTTGCACTTGGTCTCATAATTTTGATATATCATGTTGCATTTCTTCCTCTTATTCATGAGTCATGCTAGAGATTTCGGGTTGCTTACTAGGTGTTTTCATTTTCTTTCCTAGAGGCATCAATTACCGATAATAATGCTTTACTATTCCCTTTGAATTCCTTCAAACTAATTTTTCAAACAAAGCTTATGCAAAAATTTAAAAAAACTACACACCTTTTTTCGCTTTGTAGGAGCTTGATATTGAATCTAATGTATCTCTGTAATTTTGGATCATCCAGTTTTGAAATTGCGACCTATGATAGCCCTCTGTGGCCTCTTTCCAATGCCACCAGTCTGATCCAAATTGGATTCTCCAGGGAAGAGTTATGCCAAATCTCCCACAGTGACCTGATTATAGACTAGTTCAGTAGAGTGAACTTGTGTGACGTGCCACGAGTCACTGTTTTGACCTTTGGCTTTGAAAAGTATATAAAAGAAACAACAGTTCGTCCTCTTTTTGTATATTCTTGTGAAATTTCAATACGATTCTCAGACCAAGATCCATGTTTAACTCTCTATTCACCCCTTTGCATTTTTATCAACCATAGATAGATATATGATTGGTATAATCTCCCCCCCCTTAAACTTCTATTGCTAGCGGGTGGATATTTCATGAAAAGACATAATTAGTGGCCTCTGAGTTCAAAGATCTAGAGTTTCCTATAAGTTTGACATCACTCATAAGTTTATGTGTTCTTTTACTCTTGATGGAATCAAGCATAGTAGTATACATGAAAGCACAAGTTAATAAGGTGAAATCTCACCAAACAATTTTTAAGAACTTTTCTATATCTTAACGAGGATCTTATATATTTTAAATGATAGTATATCTTCTTTATATCCATATCTCTATGAATATGAAACTATACAAAATAGTGTTACAATTCATGGATTCAAATCATCACATGTAGATAAAGGTTGGGAGTCTGATGCAGGAGCATCAAGACCATTTTTTCATTTGTAAATATGTGATAAAATGGTGGTGTGACAATTTTTAATATTTTATTAATTAATTTGCTATTTTTAATAAAATAGGAGATAATTATGAAAAGTGAGGATTATGTAACTATTCCTTTAATAAATAAAAGGATATGAGAGAAACAATTTAGGAGAAAAATTTGGGATTAGGATTTCTATGTATGGGATTAGTTGAGGATTAGGTGGAGAGATATTTTGAGTGTGGACTCCGTAAATTACTTGAACTTCTAAAGGGTGTGCTGAAATTCCTCACATCAGCTCAAGACATACGAGGACATACGCGACTCCTTTGCTCTCCAACTCGCTTTATAGTCTCACCTTGGGATGATCTTGGAAACAAACTGTCCTCAGACAGGCGGCCTAGTAGGCTTCGGTATTAATTCAAGAAAATATGTTACATACCATGTTATGCCACAAAGAGAATGGCTTTCTAGTCTCTGGTCTCTTGGAGCACAAAACACAAAACACTCTCACACACACTCACTATCGCACTCGATGCCTAACTATGCACTCAAAAATCATACTTATAGAACTAAAAAAAGCATATGAGAATAATTGAGGGTCCTTGTCTGACATTACTTAGTCTAGACGGTGTCTGCTCAATATTCTTGAGTACAATTAAAAGAAAATGCACTATGAAAAGAAACCACACCACCAGGGTCCTTTCAGACTTCGGTCGCTATCATAATCTAAACCGGGATCAAAACCTTTAGATGATTGAGAAGGAAGCTTTTGCTTTAACCAAGAGGTGTTGAGCCACTTCAAATATTCGTCCTCCCATGTGGGGTCATGCTGTTCTTGAGCATCTTGGTACATGTCCATGAACACTGTTTCCTTTTCTTTAGATACTTTCTCTTTTCCTTTTGCGCTGGTCATGACTATGGAAGATTCTCCTTTGAGTGGTGCCTGTGAATTTTGTCTTGTGTCAAACTTTATCGTATCCACCGTGACATGAAGATTCTTCTGAGGAATGACGTATTCATTGTCAGATTTAGTCCATCTATTAACATAGGCAAATGGATCAATCTTGATGTTGAGGAAAGAATCTTTTTATTTTCTCAGAAATCGGGCATTGTCTGGACTGACAGTTTCGCTCCATCTAGAAGTTCCCACTTAAAGATTAGGAACTTGCTAACCGAGCGTTCGACGACAAATTGGACCCAAAGTTTACAATTATGGCTGATATCTTCTTGATGTTGCCAACCCATTTCAAATATCATCGATGAACATAGTTTAGTTGACAATAACATATTTATCACACAAGCTACATCATCACTCCAATTGTCATCCATAACACTAATCGTAATTAAGGCCTTTTGATTGATAAATAATTTAATCACTCCAACTCTTCCTTGAAGTCTATCCAAAGTTCTGATCATTGACAATTTTTCCGGCAACTTCAGGGTGTGGAATTCCTTGAGCCATGACGTGATCTTCTTGATTTCTTCTTGATTATTTTCTATCTTGGGTGCATCAACCTTGCAAGCACCATATGTTTGTGCAAAAGGGTTTGGCACTATAGGATTTTGAATTCCATACTTTGATAGTCCCATGGTGTGGAGAAAGTTCTCAAGTATTGTAATGTCCTTTCTACACATTGGGAAGCTCTGATTTGTGTCTTCTTTTAACATCGGCCTTCTTTGATTTCCCAATTTGCAAATGGTGCAAAAAGCTCATATTGGGGAAAAGAATCTGTACCTGCAAAATTCTCATCATTTCTTTGAAGGAGTGCAGCTTCAATTTCTTCAAGAAGATCAGGAATTCTTAATGATTTCAAAAATCTTTCCACCTTCTTAGTCATATTAATTTCTTCTAAATCTAACATCTTAGCTGAAGTATATACAACAAAGGAAAAATCAACTCCTCCAATTATTTTATAATAATTCAGAGTTTGCAATACATTGATCATCTCATCAGTGTATTCTTTAGACCAATAGTCATCAAGAGTTTTAAAATACAGTTTTACCTTCATATTGGGTAAAGGATATACCTTTACCAAATCTTCATCTAGGCCTAAGAGAACACCAACATTTTTAGACTGCCAAGCTTGGCATCACTGTATCCTCTGATTTCTTCTAAGTCACAAACCAATGACCTTTTTGATTTCATAAGCAACATCACCAAGAACAAATTCAAGAATCTGAAATCTTTTAACAAAGGTCTCAAAGTTGTCATCTGCAGGAGTCTTACCAGGAAGATTAAAAATATTAGCTCTATGCCTGTGAACATGCATTTTATTCATTTCTCTGGCAATAGCATCAGCCAAATAATTGGAGTTACCAGGAACCCATTCTACATCAAAATCATACATCTGAAACCACATTTTCCATGCCAAGATTCGTCCTCTTGCGAGTTGTTTTGAGATCTTGGCTGCCATGAAATATTTGAAATTCATAGAATCAGTTCTTATTAGAAACTTGGCGGGAGCTAAATATAGCTCAAATTTCTGTATACCATTGAAAATGGCAAGGGTTTCTTTTTCTGTTGGAAAATAAATTTTCTGGTGAATTAAGAATTCGCCAGATGCATATCCACATAACAACAGGAAGATTAAAAATATCATCTCTATGCCTGTGAACATGAATTTTATTCATTTCTCTGGTAAGAGCATCAGCCAAATAATTGGAGTTACCAGGAACCCATTCTACATCAAAATCGTACATTTGACACCACATTTTCCATGCCAAGAGTCGTCCTCTTGCGAGTTGTTTTGAAATCTTGGCTGCCATGAAATATTTGAAATTCATATAATCCGTTCTTATTAAAAACTTAGCGGGAGCTAAATATAGCTCGAATTTTTGTATACCATTGAAAATGGCAAGGGTTTCTTTTTTTGTTGGAAAATAATTTTTCTGGTGAATTAAGAATTCGCGAGATGCATATTCACATAGTACTTCTTCGTTACCTTCTCCCCTTTTTTCAAAAGGGACTGCTGCCCAAAAATTATCAGAGGCATCAATCTATAAAATGAAAAAACCATTAACGGGTGGTTGGAGCTCGGGGAGATTCTGGCATTCAGCTTTGAGCAATTGAGTTGCCTTTGTAGCTTCTGGTGACCAACCAGCATGAAAATGCTTACGAATCGGGGCAGTTTTTTCGTACAGTCTAGGAATGTATTTATGTGCATAATTCAAAATTCCTAGAAAGCGCTGAATCATCTTGAGATCTTGCAATTGATCAAGGAATTCAGACAATTTAGTTAATACATGACGTTTCATCTGAATCTTCCCATTACTAACATGAATACCTAAAAAATCAATATTATCTTGAAATAAAAGCATCTTCTTTTCTGACAAAACAAGGCCATGTTGCTTTGCCTCTTCGAGGAATATCTGTAAGTGCTTCATATGTGTTTCAATATCAGGACTGTAAACCAAAATATCATCAATATATACAACAATAAAATCATATTTACCAAAGATATGATCCATTCATCTCTGAAATAATGCAGGAGCATTCTTCAATGCAAATGGAACTACCCTCCATTAGTAAAAACCGACAGGACATGTGAAAGCAGTTTTATTGCGATATTCTTCTTTTATTTGAATATGATAATAACCAGATTTCATGTCGAACTTACTGAAGATTTTACTGTTCTGGATCTTCTACATTATTGTTTCCTGGCATGGCAGAGGATAATTAAAGCTTTTCGTTATGGCATTTAAAGGCTTATAATTGATGACCATTCTATCCTTTCCTCTGACAATTTCTGAATGGTTTCAAACCAGGAAAGTAGAACAAGAATAATGTGAAGAACTGGGTTCAATTAACTGAAGATGTAACAATTCTTCAATCTTCTTTCGAATTTCTCTTTCATCTGCTGGAGTACAGGGTATTAAATTTCCAGTGACCCCGTTATCATGTAGAGTGATTATGTCTTGTTGGGGACTCTCTATACTCCATAATGCTTTAGGATTCTGAGAACAACATTTTATCAATTCTTCAAAAAGATTTATTTGATTCGGAGATCAATCAAGATTTCTATTGGCTTTTTGTTTTGGCTGACTCCTTTTTTCATATATCTGCAAAACTTCTTGCCAATCATGAGATTCCTTTTGGGATTTTTTGATGCCTGCTTTCTTTTGGATATTTTCTCTTCTGGCTTCAGAATTGGCCAGAGTCAGTCTTGGAACCACTATTTCCTTCTTTTTGATATTGCAAATTATTTTGTCTTCACTGATAGTCATGGGAAATACAGAATTGATAAATGGCATTCCAAGAAACAGACTTGCAGAGGCATCATAATGTTGAATTGCAGAAAGTTTGATAATACTCCCCCCAATTCTTAAAGAAATATTATCGACATAATGGGTGAGATTTACAAAGCCACCAATGGTTTCACAAACCAAAATATTTTTCAATGGTTTCCACAAACCTTTAAATAGAGATGGTCGAGCCAAATTGTTAGAACCACCTGTATCAATGAAAGCATCAACAGAGATCCATTCTCCTCAAACTTGAAATTCAACTGGAATATAGAGGAGATTGTTAGATTTAACAATTTTATAAAGGAACGAGCTTTCATCATTAGGAACAATGGTGCGAATAGGCAAAGATGAGGATGAGGAACCAACTGTCTTAGGATATGGGAAAAAAGAATTCAAAGTAGATTGTGGAGGCAGGGAATTTAAAACAGAGGTTGAATTCTTAATACCTTGATCAAAATTATGAACTGAGACAGTATCATCTGAAGAATCTTCAGATGTTTCTTCTATGTATCCCTCAGAGCTATACTCATCACTATAGTGTAACTCATTTTCGTGCTCGGATTCAGAACAATCATAGCAAATATTCATTTTCTGGGAAATATCAGGAACGAATTCAGTATCAAAAAGGGAAGCATCAGTTAAGATATATACATCTGAGACTTCATCTTGGGAATCAACAACAGACCAGTTATCTACAAAATCTTCAATTTCTATACATCCTTTCAACTTGTTTGAAGAACTTTTGGGACATTTACGGGCAAAGTGACCTTCTTGGTTACAGATAAAACATGCATTGTCTCTTTTTGGTTGCTTTCTCTTTTTCAAGTATTTAAACTTTTTGAATGGTCTTCGAGGGTTGGCTACTCGTTTAGGTCTGAACTTGCCATACCTTTTGGACTTTCTATTTTTAAAAGGTGACCATGGTAATACAGAATGACAAACATCAAGACCAAGGGAAACATCTTGAGTTTTCTTCTACCAACAAAGATATTTGACTTTTTCTTGACACTTGAATAGGAGATCTATCCAATAAGTCTGATCAATGTTTTTGCCTTGGACTTCTAAATCTTTCATTATCATATCACCTAAATTTCCAGGCAATTTTGACAAGAAGGAAATCTTTTGAATAGAATCATTTGGGAGATTAGCTTTATATATCTTAGCCATATTATCATTACCAAATTGATCTAAAAATTTCAAATCTTTTAATTCCATTCTTGTTAGATCAGTGATAATTTGTTTTCTTTCATCAGCGGGTTCAAGAACAAACTGAGTTAGGATTAGCATTTCCAAGGTAGCTAATCCCACAACAGCTACATTCATTCTTTCTTCTTCTGATGGTCCCATCCACTAGTCATGAACAATATCGGCCATTCTTTTTTCAGCAAGGAGGAAAATAGAAAAATTATCCAATTTAGAGACAACTTGCATCTGATAAAGGGCACAAATCCAGATTCTAATAGATTCAGTAGGATTTGTAGATTTATCTAGATCAAGAATATATCTAAAAGAATTAGCAGCAAACAAATCTTCTTCTATCTTTGGGTATTTATGGACTTCTCTAAAGACATTGGCCCTTTGCAAAGATGGCTGAATGAAGGAGGGAAATTTGGAGGCAGCATTTTCTAAGGTGGCAATTTCATTTTTTGACTTCTCAAATTTGACTATCTTTGTTGGCTCTATTTTGTGTTCAACTTGAGTACTTGACTCAGTTTCACTTCCTTCTTATTCTTTCTCTATGTCCCAAAAATTTGGTGTATCCATTGATTTGGAAAATTTGGGTGCTTGGGATTCTCTCCTTTTCTTCTCTCTTTTTCTTCTATCTTTGGCTTCACTTCTGTGTTTATGTTCTTGTTGTTCATCATGTAGCAGCTTGAGATTAGCTAATATTAATTCACTCTGACATCCTAGATCATCCAGAACTTCTTCTGCATGTGCACACCATGTTGTGAGATAATTACCAATCTAGCAAGTCTGATCTAAATGAGTGGTGTTTTGGGCATTATGTTCTATAAGAGGAGCACAATCAGCTCCTCTTATTAAATGCCTTATTTGTGTATAAATAGGAGTATTTTTTGTGAAGAAAAATACACATGAATAGTTGGAGAGAGGGAGAGTGGTAGAGAGTAGGTTTTGAACAGCTAAGGCTGTAAGCCTCTGGGCAAATTATAAGGGCCATAATGGTTGAATATCTGGCCAGGAAGAACAGTTTGTAAGTATTTTCGTTGTTAACATGATAAGTGTGTTTCATAGCTTATTGGTGAATTTATAAATTGGGTATTCAAATGTTGTGATTTGGAATAAGAGTGCGCGTATGGACATTTGATGATAATTCAAGGAACCTGAGTAAGATCAAAGATTATGAGGAAAATTGAAATTGAACTTTCAATCCTGATATACAGCTCTGCATATAAGTTATTAATCTCGGCATGATAATTGTTAAATTATATTGGTCGAATGAATGGTTGTTTTAATATCGATCTATAGTTGATTGACAACAACAAAAGGAAGAGAGCACCAGTGAATATGAAGTCATGAGCTTCATAAGAAACCTAGAAGGTTCGAGTTTAAAGAGTTGTGTTTTTAATAGAAAATGAATGTGTTTTGAGTCTACTACATGTATGAGTCACGCTGGTATGGACAGTGTTGAATCAATTTACTAGCACAGTAGAAAAGTAGTGGAATGATTTTTGTATCGATGTGATCAGTTCATAGTTATTGAGTGACAGGTTCTACGTGTAAGGCTTTTTCGTATCTATTTGATTGAATCCGTTTACAGTTATTAAGTGACAGTTTCTGTGTGCAAGAGGACGATGTAACGAAACTTGGAGAGTCGACTTTATGGAAGATGCTTAGCTAGTTTGAATATGTGTGAACAGTTATTTTTAAATGCAAATCCAACTGTTGTATTAACTGCGCGATGATGTATAATGATGTCAGTCGACATCATATGGGTCGTCGCTATGACCTGCGCGCAGAGGGGTTTGTAACTGTGAAATGCGACCGAGCGTTGAAGGATTGAGGAGACAATGACGCTTGGTGGTGTTGTGATAATTGAATATGTGGATCTCCTTATGGTAGATGCGGGTTCTGGTATGTCAAATTGTGGATAAATTGCAGAAATATCCAGCGTTATGATATCCAAGACTGTGTTTTATATGTTTTAATGTTTATTAAGTTGCAGGTGGAAATCGATTAGTGGGAGAATCGTGAGTTGTAAGGTGAATTCACAGTAATTTTGATCAGATGTTGAAAGAGAGAGTTGAGTTAATTTGTGGTTTTAATGAGTAGTGTTTTAAAAAATAATATAGAATGCACAGTGAATATGAAGCGTAGAGCTTCATAAGGGCACAAAGGTTTTTTTGTTTGAATCCGTTCAGAATTTGATTGAGTTTATGTTTAGGAAACTGTGCAGGAATTCACACAGTTTATTGGAAGCGTTAAAATGAAATTGATTCCAAAATGAGATGGAGTCAATCCTTAGTGTGGAGAGAATCCGTTGTATTAATGAATGATAAAATAAGAGATGTATAAGGTGCTTTGGTGAATGATGAATCTAATTCAATAAGTCAAGGGCAATGTATGTTTAATTTCATTCATTGAATATTAGAGTGGAAACTTGTGAGTGGATTCTAAATCCTATCTTTTGAAAAGGTGATTGTTGAATGTATGGTTTCATATCATTATCATGCATGGGTTCACTTCATAAAGGAACCTTAGTGTGAAAGAGTTTGGCTTTTAAAATAACTTCCATTTATGTGATGATTTTAAGATTGAAAACCTTCCGCATGAAAATGATAAAGATGAAATTCCAGAAATTGAAATATAAGCTTCCACATATTAATTAAGATTGCTAGTGGGTGAAAATTGTCTTAATATGGAGTTTTATTGAACAGTTACGATGATGCATTTGTATATGCATAGAACATGAAAGATTCTGGGGTTTGCAGGCCCTGCCTGCATCACAATACAGTAATAAAATTATTAATATAGTAATAAGATGAATTAAAATTATTAATATAGTATTAACATGAATTAAAT